>PVKA01017335.1:0-45993 GCA_004027165.1 Ctenomys sociabilis | reverse complement strand
GGGACTGCGGCGGTGTCCACGTCGCGTTCGAGGAGGACTGGGGGTGGCGGGGGAGGGGAGAGGGGATGGGGCTTTTGGGGGAGAAGGGGCTCATGGGGGAAGGGGACGGTATGGAGGGGGTAGGAGTTCTTCCTCAGGTGGCGAGTTAAGGACAGTCATCTTTTTGTTTGCCGAGGTGGAGGCTTTGAGGGCCGCCACGAGGGGTGGTTTTTGCAAGAACCATTTTACCCATTGGGGAGGGTCATACAGGAGGTCAATCCAGACTTGGATGTAAGTATATTGGTCCGGATGATCAGGTGGTCCAAAGATGATTTTCCTGAGAGACTGAGAAAGAGACAGGTTAAAAGACCCCTCAGGGGGCCAGGACCCGTTGGAGAGTGTGGGCCATTCTAGTTCACATAAGGTCTTAAGCTTTCCTGGAAAAACGGGTTCCCCGTATCCTTTTGCTTGTTCCTTGAATAAGGAGAAATGGTTAAGAACAAGAGACAACGGCGTACTCCCTGCGGAGGATCCTTGTCCCATGTTGTCAAGAAAATACAAACACACAAAGAGTAGCGAAACAAAAACGAAAGCAAACAACCAGATTAGCACATGAAATTTTAGAGAACACTTGGCACGGCACGGTCCGAATTGGCATCTGTCTGTTAGACCAAAAATGAACATGAAGGAGATTAAAACCAAACTCTGAGAGGAACTAAAGGTCATGGAAACCTTAACAAATGACCAAAATACAAACGCCCAACTGAGTGTGTTGAGCTATGAACGGTCCCAACCCTCTCAGAGCACCCAAATCACCTTCCTAATTTCCCGGGAGGGCATCCCCAACCCGGGGGCGCAGGAGTCCGGGGGACCCTGTGCCTATAAATCCCTATTAATCTATTGTGGCCATTAAATTAAATTCGGAAACAGAATTTCAAATTTGTACTTACTGTGCCAAGAAGCAAAAAGATGAGGCCTTTAGGGATCCCAGATGAGCCCCCAAATGTTTTACTCCAAAAATCAAGACAACAGGGACAAGTCCAAAAGGAAGCGCTTTATTTTAGGTGATACCTACCGGGTGGCCTTTCCTTACGCAGAAGGAGAGAGGGCCCCCCGAGAGCTGGGTTGTTGGTTATTTTATGCCTAAAAACTGCAGGCTGGGAGGGGTAAGCAAGCATCATCACAGAAGCTAAAATGGCCGTTAGGGGAGTATGGGGACAATTTTGATTGGGAGAGGTGAATATTTTGACCATTTTAGGGAACTTGAGCGGGTACCTTGCGGGGAGGGGGCGAGAAAAGGGGCAGGCAGGTACAGAAGCTAAAATGCGGAAGTTAAAAGGTGCACGGGGAGCCCTTTGATTGGTGGGAGTCTCTTCGGGTGAGCGGCGTTATGTAAGCCTATGGGGTGGCTGTTGTCAAGGGGGAACAAAAGGGTAGTTATCTAATTTTAGGTCAAGACAGGAAAACAGGAAATGTTTGTTTGAGCTCTGACAGAAAAAGGGGGGGCATTGCCACCTGGAAGGGTTAGTTTGGTCTTTACACTAAGCATATATAAACTTGCCATTATATCTGGTATGATTTTAAATTTTCGAGATTGTTGGGCTGTTCTACAATTTAATAACATTTTTAGGGTTTTAGTTATTTTTTAGTTTAAAAAGTTAGTGCTTCATGAATTCAGATCCTTCAAATATACATTCCTTGGCCACATCACTCTATCAAAAATACTCCGGAGAGGGGCTCACTGCTTTCTCCCACAGTGAACCCACAGTCGTTGAAGTACCCTACAAAGTCCCCATAACCCACTTCCTTCCCTTCCTTTCATTGTCCAATTACAAATCATATGACGTTTCTTTCTCTAATTCTTACCTAGTCAGGTTGCCCTTATTTTCCTCCAACACACCAGTCTCATTCCACCTCAAGACCTTTGCACCATGTGCTCCCTCATATGGAAACTCTTTCTTCAGATACCTGTAGGATTCCTATCTACACATCTCTATAGAAATTTTTCAAATTCCACTTCAGTGAGGCCAATCCTGAAGGTCACCTACAGCTCTCCAGCCTGCTTTCTTATGTTGTTTTCCAAACAATCTACAGATATATATGCCATTATGTAACTTCTTCCTAGTTATCATTTCTTTTATCCAGTATCTTTGCTTCCCAATTGGAATATAAATGCATAACTATACAATATTTTTATGTTTTTCTTAGTGATGTAACCCAAGCATCAAGAATTGATGAAAAGTATCTAATACCTTTAGACACTCATTAATACAGGTTAAAAAAGTAAGACGCGGTGCTATGCTCGTTACAAAGGAATGGCTGTGTGTCCATACAAATGAGATCTAGAGAGAACAGAATTCTGCTCAATTCTGCTCTGCCCGAGGACATGGCCAGAAACCTTTTCCATATCACATACCTGCAGTATGCAAGGCTTTGCACACATTTATAATCCTGGAGATATTATTTGATTTATGACTAATTTTTTAACTTTTATGGAAAGAAAATTAATTCTTTTATGAAAGAAAATTAATTTTACCATACATAAAACTACATCCTAAGGGGCTGGGTAGATGGCTCAGTGGAATAAGCACTTCCCTGGCAAGAGCAAGGCCTGGAATTTAATCCCTAGTTCTGCAAAAACAAAACAAAACAAAAATACTACATCCTGTTTACTTAAACTTTATCCTCTTCCCCTGAGTATACATTCCTTCTGTTACTACAAATATGCTTTCTTTCAAATGTGTTCAGTCATCTCACCACTGTCCTCATCCCCATGTTTAGGGTTTAGGTCAACCCTTCCCACATGCTGCAGTGAAGTTCTGCCTCACTTTCTTCCAAGTGAGTGTTTGTTATTGTTTGTGTCTACTTGTACTCACATAGCTTCATGCATTCATGGGGCATTCATGGGGCAGATTTCTAGTTAGACATTAACTCATGATTCACTGGGATTATGGGTATGAGTGTGGCATCCAGCCTGGGACAGACAGCCTGAATGCACATTAAGGGAGACAGACTCGCTTTCTGTAGCCATTATTGCTGCTACTTCTCCATTTTGCTCTCTGCTCTTTCACCATCTTAAAAGATTACTCTCTGTCATGTGCCACTCTGCCTTGTAGCCAACTGAGTATGGACTGAAACCTCCAGCAACTGTGAGCTAAAAAAGCTTTCCTTCCTTCATTTCAAGTGTTAGGTATTTGTCCCTTCAATGAGAGAACAGTAACTGGGACAGAATTTGGTACCAGAGAAGTGGGGGTCTTTGCTGTGGCTAAACCTGACCATGCGAATTACAAGCTTTTGGGAATGGTTTATTTGAAGAGTTAGAAAAGGTTCAGTTATGTTACCTATAAGCAAAGTGCTGGCACAGCATTAGCTGTTCTGTATGAGGTATTATGGTCATAACTCAGAAGATCAGAAGGCTGATGGAAATCCTGCCTGAAAAGACCAGGCTGCGGAAGTTCTGCTGCAAAAAAGCACTTTGCTGGTTGTTGACTCCAGATCATTTGTGTTTTGGGTTGGTAGAAAGTATTTCTGCACTTTGAACACTTCCACAGATTTTTCCTGAGAGTGAGATTAAGCATGGGGGAGTGATTAATCTTCAAAAGAAATTTCAAAGCAGCCAGATATTGAGATGGTAGCATGGGCATTGTTGGGGGCTCTCAGTCAGATTTATGTTGAGAATCAAGAGCAAAGAGCTCAACAGGTTGACTTAAAATATTGTGAATTTGGTGAAAAAGGAAGGTCCAATAAAGCTGTGGAATGTAATGATACAGCTGAGAGGATCTCCATTGCCATGAAGAAACAAGAGAAGGATGGCCTGAAGGCATCACTGAAGGCAGCATGTGCTCCACCCTTTGGAGCCTCAGAATTGTAAGGGTGAGGGGCTTTGCCTTGAAGGGAAAATCACAAAGCCCCATGTTCCGGAACGAAGGCAGTGGCCACACCAGTATCCAGAATGGCACTGGCATAGAGAATTTATTCCTTGGAATCAGGGTCAGAGTGCTCAGTGATCCAGGCATTCCATCCCTATATCCAAGAGAGAGGAAAACCTGGCTACTGCTTTAGCTGGCAGCAAACATTGGCATCATCCACATGGCATTTTAGGCACTTGCAGAATGCAGGAGTTCTGAGGTTCAGAAGGCTTCCACCTAGATTTCAGAAGGCCTGGGAGGCCAGGCAGTGTGCCCCTGTGAGGGCAGTGTGTAAAGCTGTGAGTGAGAAGCCTATTCACTTTAAACACCAGAAGTTTGGAAAAGCCAGGAATGTGGATCATATAAGGGAAACTGTAAGGAGGGGGCAAAGCCAGCCTGAGATAGAGGCTACCACCAAAAGCTGTAGGGGTGGAGACATGTAACACTTCGGAGGTCACAATTTGTTACAGATTTCTTTGGATGTTCCACCTGGAACTACAGGACTTAATGTTTTTGCTCTGCTAGATTTTGGACTTGTGTTATTCCCAATGCTTTGCATTCCCCGTTATTTGTACCTTTTGAAAAGGTAATGTGACACTGAATGTTGGAAGTGTTTAGCTTTTGGTTTGTACAGGGGCTCATAGCACAAAGTTTGCTTTTGATCTTGGAGGAGACTAGGGACTTGGACTTTCCAGCAATGCTGTAATTGCTGGGACTTTGACAACTCTTAGAGATGGAATAAAATGCCTTTTGCACAAAAGGATGTGCATGTGACTTTGGGTGTCAAGCAGAAGAATTTTATACTTTGTGTCTAGTTGTCCCCACATGGCCTCATTTAGTCATGGGACAGTCATCTAGAGTTTGTAGTTATCTCATGATCCACTGGAATTATGGGTGTGAGTGTTTCTGGGATTATGGGTGTGAATATGACATTTAGCCTGTGGCATATAGTCTGCATGCAAATTAAGGGTCATAGACTTCCTCTCTGCTGCCAATGTTATTGCTACTTCTTCATTTTTCTCTTGCTGCCACCATGAAAGCTTGCTCTCTGCCATGTGCTGCTCTGCCTTGGAGCCAACTGAGTATGGACTAAAATCTTAAGTAACTGTGAGCTAAATTAACCTTTCCTTCCTTCACTCTGGGCATCAGATATTTGACCCAGCATTGAGAGAAGAGTAACTGAAACAGTGTCTGTATACCATCAAATCCACCGAAACAAAGTCTTACATCAATCCTGTCTCCTTAAATATACCTAGAGTGTCTCTTGTTTCAACATGGTGAGCAGAAGTAGAATGTTTTATGTGAATACCAATATTACTCCATAGAGTCTCCAATAATTTGAGAGTGTTAGCCCTTTTTTGGAATAAAAAGAGAAGAAATTCTTGTAAATAAGCAGGTTTCAGTCCATATCAGGTGTTGCCTGACTTGTGATGGCTCAACTTGTAATGTTTAGGCTTGATAGTGGGGAAAACAGACACATTCTGTAGAAGAGAAATGAAAACTTACATTCTTCCTAAAGGAGAAACAAAAAGAAATTCAAGGATCCCAATGTGCCCAATAACACATTGGCCTTCTTGTTCTGTTCTGAGTATTGCCCAAAAAGCAAAGGAGAACGTCCTGGCCTCTCCTTTGGAGATGTCACAAAGAAACGTGGAGAAACGTGGAACAATACTGCAGCAGATGACGAACAGCCATATGAGAAGAAGGCTGCTAAGATGGAGAAGTATGAAGAGGACACCGCTGCCTCCTGGGCTAAAGGAAAACTTGATGCCATGAAAATGGGAGTCATTAAGGCTGAAATAGCAAGCAAAAGAAGAAGAGGAGAAGGAGGATGAAGAAGATAAAGAGGATGAGGAGGATGAAGAAGAGGATGATGATGAATAAGTTGGTTCTACCACAGTTTCTTTCTTTCTTTTTTTTTTTTTTTTCTTGTCTATAAAGGACTTAACTCCTCTGTGCACAACCACTTCTTTTGAAGAAAATTATAATTGAAATGTAAGGCTGTGTAAGATTTGTGTTTCAATTGCACAGTGTCTTTTTTTTTGTTGTTGTTGTTGTATAGTTAACACACTACCAAATTGTCTTTAGATAGCCCTGTCCTGGTGCTATTTTCAATAGTCACTAACCTTGCCTGGTACAGTATGGGGGTTGTAAATTGGCATGGAAATTTAAAGCAGGTCATTGTTGGTGAAAAACACAAATTAGTTATATATCAGGATGTTATGGTTTGTGTCTAGTTGTCCCCCCAAAGCCTCATGTAGTCATGGGGTGGGGACTTTTAGAGTTTGTGATTAACTCATGATTAACTGGGATTATGTGAGATCCAAGGCCAGGATTATGAGTCTTAAAACTGCTGGGATTATGGGTATGAGTACTACACCCCAGCCTGGGGCAAAGAGCTAGAATGTAATATAACACACAGGGAGGCAGACTTTCTTTAATTATTGCTCTTTGTTGCATTGTTGTTGTTCTGCTGCCATGAACTGCTGCTCTCTGCCGTGTGCCATTCTGCCTTGGAGCCAGCCGAGTATGGACTGAAACCCACAGTAACTGTGAGCTAAATAAACCTTTCCTTTCTTCTTTTTGGGTGTTGGGTATTTGTCCTACCAATGAAAGAAGAGTAACAGACAGAGGACAATAGTTTTTCATCTTTAGTCGTCTCTGATGCAGCTTATACCTAACAATTTTTGTTCTATTAACTGAATACTTCAAATAGAAAAAATTGTTGCAACTGTTTTGTTGACATTCTGAATATTTTTAAATGAAAATAATTTTTTTATTAAAAAAGAAGCAAACAAATGTTTTTTGCCTATTTTCAAAGACAATTTCAACTATTTTTCTTCTCTCCCTCTCTCTCTATTTCTCTCTCCCTCTCTCTGTCTGTCTGTCTCTCTCTCTCTCTCTCTCTTTCTCTGGTATAGGGGATTGAACTTGGGACCTTGATCTTACCAGCTGGTACTTCTGCCTCTGAGCTATAACCCTTGGCTAAAAATTCTATTTTTATCTAAACAATGTTTTGTTATTCCTTCTAGCAGATATTGAGAAGTACACATTCTCTGTACTATTCTTTCCTTATGAATTCAGGTGTGTAGGTCATGAGATAGCAAGGAAAGGAATGTCATATTCACAAATAGCTTTAGTGATTTCCTGCATTCCCAGTGTCATGAATACAGGCCCACATGGACAAAAAGAGCATTACTATGGAAGAGATACCAGGTGTAAGAAAGAAACCATCTTTCACTATTCAATGTATCAAAAGACTTAGACTTGATCATTGATAACTGCTAGGATTTAAATATATGTGTAATTTTTAAAGCAAGGTTATATTTCATCCCTCCATATATATATATATATATATATATATATATATATATATATATATATATATATATATATATATATATATCTTAGGTTATCTATATTACTGAAAGTGATAAGACTAAAATTAAAATTGAAATTGATATAGGGGAAAAGAACTTTCAACTTGCTAGATATCTGTTATGATTCACATTCTCTAAAATCAAAGAATACAATCAATAAGACTATGAGTATACTTGATCAGGTAGAACTGATTACCTTGGTATCAAATGGAGAAGCAAATCAGATAGCAAGTGGGCATGAATATACAACAGGTGCTTTTCCTCTAGTGTGTTGGGCTAATGGCTCTTAACTGGCTTTTTCAAGGTAATTGTTAAACTTAAGAACCTATTAAGAATATCACTGATGTCCATCCCTAGAGAGTCATGTACATTTGATTCACCTTTTATCTTGAGGGATGACCCACAGCAGAAGTGTCTGTCTCCCATAGTAGCAAGGTATTTTGTCTTTCACACTGGCTCCTTTATGGGCCTAGCCTTGTTTGCTTGCCTGTAATATTTCTATATAATTTACCCACCTGTAACAAAATGATCAAGAAAAGACAAAGTGAGATACTCTCAAGGCACTCAGTTCAGTTTTCTTTTCTTATGTTTCAGAATGAGAATTAACTGAGGAAGAAAAGTGTTTTCAGTATTTTAGAACACTGCCTCTACATCTTGAAAATAAAGAAAATATATGCAGGACTTTGAATATTTGCAATGAATATCCTATGCTCAATTCCTTTCTTTATATTGGAGAGTAGACATTTTTATTTTCTTTAGGAATTACGACTTTGAGGCCTTATGTCATTTTTCTTTACTTTGCTTTCCTTTTCCTCCTGCAATCAAAATCTTGAAACCATAAAATAATAGCAAATGATTTTTCTAGTTGTGATGGTCAACCAAGGTACTTAGGTGGACTGAGTTCCCCTCTGTGTGTGTGAGAGTGGGTCATGGACACACGACATTGCTTACTATCCTTTATCCCAATCCCTTTGCTGATTCTTCTTCCTCTGTCATGTGTTCTTAGATGCCATGACAGTAGCAACTTTTTCTTTTCTTATTTGGCCACAACCTTTCTTTGATGCTTCTGCCTCAGCACCAGCCAAGTAGAGATGAAACTTTGAACCCAGGAGCCAAAATGAAACTCTTCCACGTTTAAGAAACAGATGTCAGATATTTTGTCCAAGGAATGGAAAGTTTACTGATCCATTTGCATTAAATAATGCTAAGCCAAAAGGAAAACAATTGTGTACATGGACTCTATGTTGCCACAAAAGTAATGACTTGGAATAAGAGTTTCTATCTTGTTGCAGAAATGATTGATTGTACTTTCTTTTTTGTTATATGGGATGTTTAATTATCTGAAATCATGTTCAACTTCAAAACAATATAAGATCTCTAAAAGAAATGAACGATATTCCATCACATCATTTAAGAAAGAGAAGAGAGATGTTGCTCTGAAGAAACAGGCCATCAAGGAATTGGTGATTGAACTAGGAAGATGCATTCCAAGGAGAGTGTCTAACATGCACTGAGTTTGATCCACAAAACTAAAAAACAAAAGTAAAAGAAAGAAACTGACGATTGTCTTAGGAACTGTAAATTGCTTGGACATTAAGGCAAACTGCTGGAACTCATTAAAGAGAGTTCTAGTAATATTGGTTGGCTCAGTTATTTCCACCAATAGTGAAATATTATTCTTTTTCCATACCTGCCCACTGTACATGGCAGTAAAAACTAAACATCTGAGGAATTTTTTGTACCCTCTCACATTTTTCCCAGGACTATGGAAATCCTTTTGCCCTGACCCTTTGAAATTTTCTTGTAATGAGTTTTTAAATCCAGTGAGCCTAGAATAGACAAAGCGAAATACATACTTGTGTAATATTATACTGGAGAAGACAGAAGTGAGAAAATGATGAAACTTGCTCATTTTGATTTTCATTTTTAGAACAGTAAACAGTTCTTTCTGAAAACATCTATTCTCTGTTTCCTACAAAAATTATTTAAGCCATTGCACATATATATCAGCAATAATAACTAATAAATACATTTCATCATTTGTAAGGAGTTGAAAAATACTGTATAAATAAGAGAAATAAAATGTGTGATAAACATCACCTGTCAATATGGTGAAAGAAACCATAGAAATTTGTGCACATAGAAATTTTGTCAACTCTTTCTAAATTCATTGACTATTTGCAAAGCTTTTATGTTATTTTATAAGATGAGCTAAGATAAATAAAGCATTGGGAGGAAAGGAGATAAAGGACAGTAGTGAGTGTGGTTCAACACTTATCCTGCGAAATGCTGAACAAACAATGTGAGAGAACCTTCCACTAGTTCAGGGCCAAAGTAATGGATTGGCTTGAGTTGGGATAATGGAGATAATGAGGAATGAACAGGTTTGAGAGACAGAAGGTGAATTTGACAAGGCTACATGATGCGTGTAACATGGAGGATAAAACAATAGACCATTGTCAAGTTCCCCTCCTTTGGTGCAAAACTGATCAATGGAAAAAAAAAATCTGATTAATGGAAAAGGCCAAACTGCTCATTCTTTCCCACCTTGTAGTAGTCAGGAAAATTTTGAATGAATTTCTTAATGCTGTATCAAGACTTGGAATACGCATTACCTGTCACAATGGTAAAAGAAAACACTCTGCACATAGCATGTTTTGTCAACTCTTTCTAAATTCATTGACTGTTTGCAAAAGCTTTCATATGAGTGGATTTTCCTAGACTAGAAATATTAATCAATAAGTTACATAGAAGTCTGCTCATTTTAAACAGCACAAATTAATGTTTGCATTATAGAAGCTTATAGCTGAGTTGGCATATTTGCATTCTATATAGTGGGAGTTGTCTTTTCAATAAACTTGAGTGAACATCAGGATACACATGTCACCCACCTTGCCATCTCTTCATGGACCACAGAGAGAAAAATCAAATTTGTTTAAACACATAATATTTACCTATCTTGTATCCTCTAGAGATTTACCAAAGGGGCTAGAGGGCTTTCCTCCTGAGTACATCTAGATTTTCTCCTTACCATAGCTGCATTTGGTACTGGATACTGCTTGTATATATCTGTTTTAATTATTCTTGTGTTGCTAAGGCTTTCGTACACAAATACTATTAGAACTGCAATCATGACCTCTCTCCTGTTAAAGGTTTTGTATTTGGTAATTGTTTAAAAGTTCAATGTATTTATTAAGACATTACTAGAAAAACACATCTGGGTAACTTAGGCTCACTACTGCTAAAACCAGAGGTAGAATTTTTTTAAATACTGAGGTATGCTAAGGGGAGAAAAGCTGAAGAATGTTGGGAAGAGGCTGAGGAGGAGGGAGGATTTATCAAAGTGGTTATTTTATGTTTGCTAATATGCACTTGTTCAGAGAAGGAAGAAAAATTACTCACATATTTATGCAAAAGGTAGTTTTGCAGAATGGTTCAGAGTGGCTACCAAAATTGGGCTCTTCCCTCCCAGAGGAACCAAGTAATACAGGAACATTTGCCTTTGAAGTTCGTAGTTCAAAGACATGGCTCCCAGATTCTTATTGGTGATTAAACTCAAGACACTATGCTTGCCTGGCAAGTGCTTCTTCTACTGAGCTATCTCCCCCAGCTCTCCCAGAGTCTTAAAGAAACATATATCTTGTGTGTAGAAGATTCACATTTTATGGGAGCACAGAAAGGGTTGACAATAACACATTTGCAAAAATGAGTATTTAGAGAAAAAGAGGTCAGTGGCCTATAGTGTGATGTTTGTTGGAACAGTTAGTAGCATAGAACTTTCTTACACCAGCATATTTAGAGGATTGCTCCATGGTCATAGGCAGAAACAACAACAAAAAGAATAAACCAAACAAATGAACAAAAAAAGAGGCAGAGTGCAGTGGAATTTAGAGTATGGAGCATGCTGCACTTATGTGAGCCATTGTTAATGCTGTTCCGGTCCAATTCATATCACTCTAAAATTGACTGTACCCACTCATGGAGCTGGTGACTGTTTTCTGCCTCAAAACATAGTGCAGATATCAGATTACTTTTTCCTGAAACTTTTCAAATTTTTCTTAGTGAATTTCTCATATTTCCCCTCTGGTATCATATATTGGGCCTATTGTCTTATTTCTGTTATGAGGGTCACTTTATGCCAGAAGGAATTTCAATTTGAGGATAGAATTGTATCTTTTTTGAGTTAAAAGTTCCCATTAAATTAGAAGTTGATTGATTAATTTACTGACTGATTATAAGCTTTACTTTCTACTTCATCAGGACTGCAGTTCTACTTAATCTGATTCTTCACCTGTGTTTAACTTAGCAAAATTCATACACTAGTTACAAAACCTGACTTTAAAGATTTATGATATTTTACACATGAGATATAAGGCTTTTTTAATACCATAATCAGTTTGAGAGTCATACAACCCTATAAAATTTTGAGACAGTAGCAAGATTGAGATCTGTGGCTGGAAAATATCTTACCTATACCCTGGATTCTCTCTTGAGTCTCCACACTGAACTCTCTCCTGTAGGAAATGGGACCCTTGGGCAACTGTCATTTGATTTAGCAAGTACTATCCCAGAAACAAGACCAATTAAAATGTCATCGCTTACACATTTGAATTTGACAAGGCTCTTGATAGTAGTTCTTCTTGAGGTGAACTTTGTTCAGGAAGTTAATACTTCACATTTTCTTCAGAACTTTATATTAATAATACAAATGTTAATTCAAGGTAGCAAGATTTATTTTCTACAATAAGAAAGGTACCCTTATGAACACAAATTAAACTTAAATATGACTACACAAACTTTAAAATCTACCTCATGTTTCGAGGATTAACTTCTAAACCCTATCATGCATGAAATGGTACTTACTGTAGTATTCCATTGGTACAAAAAGGAAAAGTGTTTCACTTAAGTCTTTTGAACTTTACTGCATGAAAATATTTTAGCATACATAATTAAGGTGAATAAAGTTCAGTGTATTTTATTACCATTATGACTTACATATGTATTTGATGTTTTCAGTGTGCTTCTATACTAAAGTCTTTAAATGATGTCACTTGCTCATAAATCCAATATGAGAAACCTGAACGTTGACTCTCAGCATTTTCTTTGCTGCTTCCACTCTGTGGTTGATTGTGACCTACATAATTTCCCTGAAATGAGTCAGGTTCCTTCCAAATAGTTTGGCATCCCGAGCACTCCATATAGGATGCTGCACACTATTCTTTACTCATCTACTGCCAATGTGCTTTGTTATAAAAATGAACCATATTTTTGCCAGTAATAATATATTTGCTGGAAAGATTATATCACAAATTTATGCAGGTTTCATTAAAAACCCTTATCACCATTGCTATTTGTCTAAAGAAATATATGCAAGAAATCTATGTGGAGGAAAAGTTTTAAATATTAATTGCACAAGAAAGATGGTTACTGGTGAAATCCAGTAAAACCTTGGAAAAAAATTTCAGCTCCATTCACTTACTTAGTGTGTAAACTAGGTTCAGTCAAAATGAGAAAACAATCTCTCCAAAGCATCACCAAAGCTTCATTTTTCTTGTCCTTTTTGTAACGGAGGCTCCAAGTTGACACAGATGGTAATAATAAGGAGGCAAATTCTGCGAGCTGCCAACTGCGTCATCCTGACCTCTTTCAACACACCTCATCTGAAACGATAACTATAATTCCTGCCCTACATTATGCTTTGCTGCAGCACACACATCTTTTAAAAGTATTAAGGAAACCATTCAAAGAGCATTATTGGAAAATAAGAGACGGTAACTATTCTGGTCAACCAAATAATGAGTTTTAATACTTCCCAGCAGTTACCAAAAATCCCAGCTGAATTCAGAGATTTAAGAGGAAAAGAAGAAACAGCACTGTGTGGCACTGAGGACAGCTGGGAGAGAGTTCTGCTGCGTGAAAGTGTTCCAGGCACTGTTATCTCCTGCCCTTTTTACGTGCAATATTGCTACATGTACAAATCGCAGTACTGATGAAAATTCCTGAGGTATTTTTTCTCTATCAAGATAAATATACATGTAGTCTTGTGTACACTAGACAGCGAGATTTGGTATACCACAAAATATCTAGTTGGCTCAGCAATTTATCTATTATACTTTCTCTTACCTATTATATGATACAGCATAGCAGCAATAATACTTTAAGAGGAATCAATCAATTAATATATATTGTCTGTTTAATGACTGAACTTTTTCCAAATGCTACAATATTTATCTGTATAAAAATATTTGTACTTATTGTAAAGGAATTTATCATTATGCCTTAGAAATGAACAACCTGTATATACTTCATTGTTAAAAACTTAGTACCTATTACAGTGAAGTATATCAGAAAATAAAAAAATAAAGTGGTATTGAGTATTTATTTAGTTAGTTAGTTTTTGAAGTACTGGGGATTGAACATAGGACCTTGTGCTTGCCAGGCAAGTGCTTATTCTACTGACCTATCTCCCCAGACACTAAAATTTATGTTGTTAATCCTTCAGTACACAAATGCAGCTCAGATGGTTCAAGAACATTTATTACAGTAAGAATGTAGCCAATGGATGTGGAGGCATGCTGAGAGTAGCAACACAGGAAGCCAATACCACAGCTAAATCTGGAGGGCAAAGAGAAATAATAGCATAATAGATCTGAGAACTCAAATCCTAAAGTTAGGGTCTTAGTGACTGAGCTGCAGTCCTTCTGTGACCCAGCTCTGAGATTCTCATGGGCTGAGTCTTGCTATCTGAAGCCAAGCAAGAATGAAGTCCCTGTAATTCAGTCCAAAGAGGCAGCTTACCAGGTGGGAAGTAAAACCATAAAGGACAGAGATTAGAATTTAGGGAAAAGTAAGAAACCTATTACATCAATGTCTCCACAACAAAGAAAATAAATATGAAAAATTAACAACTAGTGATAGTGGTCTCCAGGTTTTTTTTTTTTAATTTACTTCACTATTTCTGCACACATTTTGAATGTTGATTTTAAAAATTTTAAAAAAGCATAAAATTGCAATAAGAAATAAACAATAATCAATTCAAATATTATCATACAGAAATAATATTGGGCAGGCGAGATAGGTCAGCAGAATAAGTGCCTACTTAGTCAAACTCAGGGACAGGGTTTCCATCCTCAGTACCATCTGCTGCTCTGGCTCCACTCCCAGGCTGCTCTGAGTCCTTGACCCAGTTCAGGTGTGGTGGTACATACCTGTAATCCCAGCACCAGGAAGGCTGAAAACAGGAGGATCACTAAAGTCTGTGTAGTGAGATCCTATACCAAATACATAGAAAGAAGGAAAGAAAGAAAGAAAGAAAGAAAGAAAGAAAGAAAGAAAGAAAGAAAGAAAGAAAGAAAGAAAGAAAATGAAAATTAACTATGAGAAAACCTTACACCAGATATTGTTCAACGCATACAAAGACACATAGAACCATATAGTAAAATAGAAAGACAAACAAAACTTTGAATAGATTGGGACTGTATCATTAAAGCTATTGTAGTAAGGTTAATAGAGTAAAATTTTCTTTAATTTAGCAAAATAAAAATATTTAAAATGAAACAAAATGTTAGTGCTCAAATATTTCCTCATCATATATATGTGAAAATTATCTACAATTCAGAAGTTATTTTACCTTGAAACTTTTAAAAGTCTGAGATGAGTTAAATATCAAATGTTTAGCTGTTTAGTTGTGCAAGAAAAAGATTCTAGAACCAGGCAGCAGTCTAAACTGTGATAAATTCAGGATGTTCCGTGTACTCACATGGAGAGATTATTTTTGTAGCCATATAAAAGTGTAGCATATAAAAACAACTTGATTAACTGTAATTATTTTTGCTTTATACAAAAATGGTTCAATCATTTGGCATCCAATGATTGGCTAAAGTTCAACTACTATGACTAGCTGAGTTTTATGAATCTGTTACAACTATATTGCTAGTTTTCAGTGTATTTATCAAATATTGAGGCAATTTGGCATTACATTTTATCATTTAAGTATGGGAACTGGCATAGGCCAAACATCAATTTAGCAAAATTAAAAGATATAAATCAATAGTATTAGCCATGTTTCCTATGGTAGAAGCAAATTAACTGCCTGTTATAAAAAAGAAAAATATTAGCTTTTATTATATTTAACTCTCATGTGCTTACATCCCAATATTTTAAACATACAGCATCACCTTGACATCATACAGATATATATATATATATATATATATATATATATATGTATATAACATATGTTATTCAAAATCATTATGGTGTGTTTATTTCTATTGTTTTTTGTGTTTACTTCTATTGTTAAGGGGAAATTGATATTCATCAGTGATTATAAGTTTCTATATTTAATATTAATTTGGCTCAGTTCTTATATTCTATAATTCTTTTATTTTCCATGATTTCATATGTCTTCCTGGCCTATAGTATTCGATGGATATATTAACTGACAAACAAATTACTGGATCACTCCCATTTTCCTTATCAACTTATAGGCATGGTTCCATTATCTCTAAATAAAACATGGTACAGTGGAGATGACACAGGATATGCTAGTTTTCCTTACTCGTTTGTATTTTACTCCTCTGCCTTATATTACTGATATCATTGCTTTGAGATTTACAACCTATGAAGGATACATCTTGTTAAGTAATCCTAATTAAACTTCTCATTTTCTTTTTGCATATTCTGTAAAGTTATAAAGTGTCCCAAAGAAGTTCTTTCACCTACACCATTATCCATGATGTTTCTCATAAGTCAATTAAAATGCTTTAAGGGAATATATGAACATGGCATTGTAAGGAAAGAATGAAACCAATAAATAGAATGGAAGAAAAAGCATTCAAGCAAATAAAAAAGCGTAGTGTTATGGTTAAGCAAAACCACTTGGAGCAATGTTGCTGCCCAGAGATGATGAGCCCTTGTACATGGGTGGCTTGGACTGCATTGTTCAGTTACAGGACAAAAGCATGTGTCTTCCCTGTAGACCCTGCACTAAATTCATAAAAAAAGATACACTTTTTTAAAATGTAGTTAGTACAGAGTCTATAGGATCTCACTCCACAGATCAAACTCATAGTGATTCTCTTGTTTTCAGCCTCCCAAGTGCTGGACTTATAGGTGCACATCATCAGGCCCAGTCTCAGTCCCCATCTCTGCAATCCCTAGGAACAGAATTCAAATGCCAGCGATCGAACCCTGGCTGCTGTGCTCTGCTGAAGCAGGTACTTTAGTTCACTGAGTTATATGGCCGGTCCTAATCATGTCTCTTTAACAAAAAAAAAAAAAAAGTAATAAAAAGTAAGTTCAAAATGAATACTTAGCCAGGTATGGTAACACACACTTGCAATCCCAGCAATTAGAGGGCTGAGGCACAAGGATTACTGATATGTTGAGGCCAGCTTGGGGAACATAGTGAATTCAAGGTCAGCCTGAACTACTTAAGGAGTGCCTGTCTCAAAAACAAACAAATAGACAAACAGTAATGAATACTCTCTGTAAAAACATTATTAAGATTAGACTTGTTTTCTTTTCTAGGGTCATTAGGTCAGGAAAAATGTGGAAGGCATTTTCTTTTGGAACTTTGGTGTGTTCCAACGCCTCTTATGCTGGAGATCACAATGGATAATTCAAACTCAGTTATAGTGAAATTAGGTTACTTTCTAGTCAGTATAATGATAATACCAAAATATTAATTAGGAACACACTTAAATTGAGAAAAACTTTTCATGCTGAATATGGAAACAAACCTGTTCAAATTTGGGGTGACTGTGTTCATCTTGCTCATACAGGCTTTATACTGTCACAGCCCTAAACTAAGACTCATTGTAGAAAAAGCCTTTGTTAATATGAGAGTTGAATATTGCAAGAATGTAGAAAGATGTTACATGCTATTCAGTCCCATACTATAGGATGTTATTTTACTGACTCAGATAAAGGCCTAGAAGGAGTGTGTGTCAAGCTTATTTATACCCCAAATCCTGATGTAGTAGTGGTGACACTGTGGCACATGTGCCAGAGTGGGCTGCTTGTGTCCTTGAATGCTCTAAAAGTTCCCTGTCCCTTTCCCAAGGGAATATACATCAATTAAATGATGACATCAGGATACAACAATGTCCTATAATAATGGAATGATTTTTTTCTTTATGTCTGTCAGGGGTTGATTCAAGAACTGCATGCATATTAGGAAGAACTCTTCCACTGAGCTAAATCCCCAACCCTAGAATAACTCTTAGAAGAGGAAATTACATGGAAGCACCTGGATCTCCCAAAGCAATTTCAAAACTATGAGGGTTACATAAATGAGTAGTAGAACAAATGAAAAACTCAGAAGTTATATGTGACAGCAGTTTTAACATAGCATGAAGAATGTTATCTCACTTTCAGTGAAAAGTTTAATAGGGATTCATGGTCCATTATTCCTTACAATTATGATGTATTAATTCTGATTGAAACATCCCAAAAAGGAATAGTTATTCTCAATCATGTTCAGGGAAAGGAATTTGAAAGGCTAAAGAAAACTTCATGACAAAAGTATAGTTCAAACATTGGAAGACATCCTACAGGTAAAAACACTTTTGAATAAGAGCCATATTTCCCCCAAGCTTGTGAGGAGGTGTTATGCAGGAAGAAATTATGAATTTCTTTATACCTCAAATATGTTTTGGTCTAAAATACATGTGTGGAATTATCAACAGAAATGAAAAATTTATACAATTCTAAGACTAAGAATCAAGACAGATTGCCAATAATAGTAGTAAAGCTCAGTGGCTTATGCCCCGGCTTGGCAAGTGCAAGGTCCTAAGTTTGATCCTCAGTACCACAAAAATCAATCAATAACTAAAGAATTATAGTGAATTTCTCATTACTGAAAACATGTTCAAAAGTGAGACATTTTTGAAAAACATTAAAGAAACTTAGGCAAAAATAGGCTAAAACTCTAGTTAATTAAAGTCTTATCAAAATAAATACTTATATGACAGTCACACTCTCCTTTTCTGTTTTATTTTTTCAGAATACAAAAGAAAAAAGAAAAGAAAAATTATCCAAGAATGCTTAGGTTTAGGGCCAGCCAAATAGCTCAGTGGATTAAAGCACCTGCAGGGAGGCTCAGGGGCCTTGGGTTCAATCCCTGGGCCAGTTCAGCTCTGGGGCTGAGAGGAAGATTGAGACTGGGTGTGGGGATTTGGTGGCCTGCACCTGTAATTGTCTTTGGAGGATGTAATCAGGAGGATTACTATAAGTCTGATCTAGTATTGAGACCCTGAACATCCTGTAGACTCTTCCCTAAAACACACACACACACACACACACACACACACACACACACACACACACACACACACACACACACACACACACACACACACACACCAAAAAAAAAAAAAGAACGCTTGGGTTTAAATCACTACTACCACATATTGGATGCTACTGAGTAAACTATGCAGGTTATTGTTACTTTGTTTTATAAGAGAAAGAGAATAAATATCCTAATGGTGAAAACCACATGAATCATTACATGGAAAGTACAGTGAGTATAAAGAGCACAGGTTGAGCATGCCCAGCCCTTTCAAACAGCTATTAATATTTTGTGGAAAATACTGAAAGAAGTACACTGTGGTGCTTCTATTCAAGCCGTTTCCCCAGAATCAAGACTGCTGATGTAGTTAACGTCAGGAGGGATGAAATGCATTAGCTATTAAGCTACTACTTTTGTAGTATGTCTAGCTGTCACTAGTCCCAGAGTGTCAAGAAATATTTGTAATGCAGCAAAAATGTCAGAGAGCACAAATTGTAAACTGAAGCTAGGGGACAGAGTCCTTAATGAAAGCCTTAAGGGTCCTGAGATGGTGTGACACTCTAGGACAAGATCCTTATTAGTTTGAAATCATCACCCACTCTGAGATTTCTAAAGTGATCCTCATCAATGTGATGTCCTCCTTAGCAGAAGATTGCCTCTGCCCTCTGATTCATCCAAAGTCCCCCCACCATGAATGTGATCAATAAATACCACATTCTGGCTTCTCATTTTCTGCTTCACACACTGCCCTCTCTGGAACACACTGCCTGGCCTCCAGGCCATCTGAAATCTAGGAGGAAACCTTCTTAAACTGGTAACTCCTAGCTTCTGCCTATCCCTAAAACCAACGCCATGTGGAAGGTCTGCTGCCAGCTGCAGCAGTAGCCAGGATTTATTTCTTTCTTTCTTTCTTTCTTTCTTTCTTTCTTTCTTTCTTTCTTTCTTTCTTTCTTTCTTTCTTTCTTTCTTTCTTTCTTTCTTTCTTTTTCTTTTACATTTTTTTCTACATTTAGGATAGTGTCTAGAGGGTCTATAGGGTCTCACTACATAGAACGGACTTGTAGTGATCTGCATATTTTCAGCCACCTAAGAGCTGGAATTACAGGCATTCACCTCCATGTACAATCTCAATCTCTGTCTCAGTGCACCCCAGGCGTGAGGCTGACACAGCAAGCTAGGGATCAAACCTCAGCCACTGCACTCTGCCTAAGAAGGCACTTTAGTCTGCTGAACTATCAGGCCGGCCATCTTTCTTATTTTTTTTAACGTATTTGGTACATGGTCTCCCTGAACATCTCAGATTCATAGTAATCCCCCTGCTTTCAACCTCCCAAGTGCTGTAATTACAGGATTGCGTGACCAAACCCAGCCTCAATGGCTGGTTGAGCACACCTGGGGTGGGGTGGACACAACATGTGGTATGGGGAATCAAACCTGGATCCCTGTGTATACCTAAGCAGGCACTTAGTCTACTGAGCTATCTCCTTGAACCCTTTCTTCTGTCTTGGTTATAGGGATCCACTTTCTGGATCAGTGAGCACGCTGAATGTGATTCTGAGGAACAAATTCTCAATGCTGCCATCATTCTGGAACATGGTGCTCTGTGGCTTTCTCTCCAATATAGTCTGTCTCTCTTGTAGTTTGAAGTCTTTTGAGCCTCAAGCAAACACTTATCTTCCACCTTACAAAACAAAAGGCCATATAATCTGATTATACCATGGGATGATTAACATTCTTATTCCAAAAGTGAAAAATAGTAGAAAAAATTTTCTTATTCAACCCGGCTATCCCCTTACTGGGAATTTTCCCAGAGGAACCGAAAACATTATATCATAGTGATATATGTGTACCTATGTTTATAGAAGCACAATTTGTGATAGCAAAGTCTTAGAAACAACCAAGATGTCCATTACATGAGGAATGGTTGAAAAAGATATGGTATTTGTACATAATGGAGTATTACTCAGCTATTAAGAATGATAAACTTGAAGCATTTATACTGAAGTGGATGCCACTTGAACATATACTCATAAGTGAAATAAAGCAGACACACATGTGTAAACATCGTATAGTCTCCCTAGTATAAGAAGCGAAAAGAAGATATACAAATAGAAATGTACAACGACAACTAAAAACAACTGAGTCAGATAAGGCAAAGTGAATGGCATATGCTGCAAGGTACTAATCAGCTTTTTTTCAGGATGGTTAACAACCTAAGTTCACAGATCAAAGCTGGAGAAATAGAAGAGCCACAAGGCCAGCCAACATTTTGGCGCTAGCCTTTCAAAGTCAGTGAAGACTCAGAACATAGGAGAACCTGTACTGCAACATCATGATACTCAGTTGAGCTCCAAATTTTCTGAACAAGGAGATTATGGAGCCAGAGAGGAAAGAGATCGAAGTTCTATAGTGTGCCTAGGGAGAGTCACATGGAGAGAAAACTTTCTCTCAGGCTCTCACAGAGAGCAAACTGGTCAAGCATTGGCCGTGACTCATCCACATGGATGACACAGACAAAGGATCTACAGAATAAGGTACAGGATTAGAAGATAAACCCTGAGGAGACTTCACTAACTACATGCTTTGGTATATAGGTCTTGCTCTGTCTAGGTCTTAACTATCCAGTAGAAAAGTATAAAAATGAGGTATACAATGCGGGGCCATAATAATAAGTTGAGCTGTAAATGGCTACAGTTGACAACTTCTTCAGATAACTCACTATTGTTGTGGTATGCTGGACTGTGTTGGATTGTGTCGTCGAGTTCAGGCACCTAAATTGGTTGAATGACAGTGGAGTGCCCATCTTCGACAGATGTAGAGCAAGGAAGGGGTACAGAATTGAAGAATCATGATGTGTGTGTATGGACAGTACAGTTGGGATAGATATGCTGTGTTTCTACATAATTCTATGATAGGAAAGATTTGCACTAATGATGGTTGGACAGGATATTATGTCGGGTTCTAGTACTGTGGACAACCACTAGGAAAATAACAAGGTAGAAAGTATTAATTTTTGAATCTTTAATATAATTCAGGTATAAAAATAAGATATATAAATATCTTATTTAGATAAATAGCTAAACTCTTAATTTACTGATGAGACATCTACTATAATAATATCTGTAAGTATAATATTATGTATGCACCTTGTATGATACTGAAACATTATGAAAACATTTGCAATGTATGAATTTATTGTATTCATCCTGCTAAGGTGTCTTAAAACTGTCTCATTGATATTTTTACTTCAATAAATAAATAAATAAATAAATAAAAATTTTCACCAAACCAAGACTGAAATGTCAGTACAGGAAGCATTAAAACTTGTATTTTCATATTGTAGTCCTAGAGATCATGATGTAAAATGTGAGTTCTAGTGCTTGGACAGCACACACTACAACCTGTAGCCCACATGGCCTACTTCTTGGCTGGCCTCCTCTCCCCACTTACAGTCTTCCTTAACAACACACATTCCTGGCATCTCAGACTTCCTGGGTCTCCTTAAAAACTTTTGGTTCCATTTTGTGCACTGTTTGCTCAAAGACTCCTTGCCTGGCCTTCCTTTAAATTCTTAGCAGACACCTCTTTATCCCATGGCTGTTACACTCTGCAGAGATCCATCACTTTTCTGCAGGCAGTGCCAAGTCTTCAGTCAGCAGGACCTGTGTTTAGGAATCTTTATGCCATGATTGCAGTAGCCTCTGTACGCACGGATGTCTGAGATGATGAAATGAGTTCCAGAACCCCACTTCACGCTGCAGTTCTTCTCCCACAGGTAATCCCCCTGACTCAGTTTCCAGTGGAAAGGCTGACATTTCTATTCTTGAACCTGAGATATCTGGGGTCTGATGATTTCTCCAGTATCTTTCATGCTTCTTTATCCTTCCTGCTGTGAGAAATGTTTGATTTATTTTTTATTGGTGCTAATTTCCTTAGCTGCCCAATCTCCTTTGTAGCCAGCTTTCCAAGTCTTTCATTTTGGGCCAAAGTTTAAGATTTTCAAAACTATTTTTACTGCTTTTTCCCTCATTCTGCACTATAAATGAAGCTAAAAGCACCAGCAGTACTACTGCTGCAGTGCAGCCATCAGGATGTCTTTAAATTACTTTCACTGGATTAACTAAATGTCACTTTTTCATGCAAAGTCTTTGAATTGGGGGAGAACAGAGAGTCTTCCTAGGTCAGAATGCAGCATATATCTCCCTGTTCCTTTTCCCAGTAGCACAACACCTTGTTCTCAATCCAAAACTCTCAAGCCCGGATGGCTGTTGCTGTCTCTGTTGCTGTCAACATTCTACTCTTCTGGTCCCTGAACAGAATCACATTATTCTGTAGTTCCTTTGTCTGTGTCATCCATGTGGATGAGTCACGGCCAATGCTTGCTTTTTTTTTTTTTTTTTTTTTTTTGCAGAACCGGGGATTGAACTCAGGCCCTTGCACTTGCCAGGGAAGTGCTTACTCCACTGAGCCATCTCCCCAGCCCCCACCAAAAGGTTTTAATGACATGATAAGGCACAGTCACAATGACCCTACTCCTCTTATTAATTTCATGTATTAGTTCTCTCTCCATGGGAACACAGGATGTGGTACCACAAAGCAAAGGAGAGGCTTAAATTTAATCATGATTTCAGAGGATGAAGTCCATTGTTGACTGACTCCATGGTAGAAAGATGGCAGAACATGTGCTAGAGAAAGATGTACAGGTCACAGTGACCCAAAAACAGAGAAGGGGAGGTTTGCTGAGAGAAAAGCAAGCAGGAACCATAAACAGTGCAAGATAATGTTTCCACGACCCACACAGACATGTGTGGTTGTATAATTTGGTTTTAGTTTATTGCTGATTTCTTGTTGCTATCTATCATCTCCCAAGCTAAAAGTTTTGCCCACATTCATAATTAGTTATGTTAGTATCCCTTCATAAACTCTAATATGTTTAAATGAGTTATTTGTAAATGCATTTTCCCAGTCTGTAGGTTGTCTTTTCATTTGGTTGGTTCTTTACTATGCAGTATGGCTTTTTTGATGTAATTTTTTTCTGTTTTTGTCATTTATTCATCTGTAGCCTGAGGTACATATATTTAAAAAAGATTAACATCCCAAAATCATGTAGAACACTTACAACTATATAGAAGAAAAAAGGTGAAAAAGTAAAAAAATCATCAAAATGGACATTTCTCTAAAGATAGAAAAATGAACACAAATGTATGAAAAATATACTCACCATTAGTCAGAATTATAGAATTCTAAATTAGTTACTAATAAAGTATTTGATTCATATCACTTGTTGGTAGCTATTACAAAAACTGAAAGAGATAAGGAAAGTTGCCAAGAGTTAAGAAAAGGAATCCTGTACACTGTTATAGGAGTGTTACTTAGAGCAGCCTTTATGGAAAACCCAAGACACCAAACACAGAGCTAAGCCTAGGACCAAGTAATCTCTCCTTTAGGAATACACTCAGAGGAAATGAAAAGCACAACCTCAAAAAGATATCTACAATCCCATGTTCAGTGAACGTTATTCAAAATAGTAATGATGTGGATAATGCTTATGTGTCAGTTTGGGAGTAAATAGATAAAAGAAAATGTCACACACACACACACACACACACACAATGAAATATCATAAAACTTTACAAATGAAGACATTGCCATTTACCACATGATACATGGAACTGGAGAATATTATGTTAAACGAAATATGCCAGACTAGCAGAAACATTGCATTATCTTGCTTCTATCTAGAATCTAAACTGAAAAACAAAACAAAACAAAAAAACAGAAGTAGATAATTTAACAGTGTTTACCAGAAGGGAGTTTGGGAATGGAGAGATTACAGGTGAAAGGATAGAAAGTAGTAGGCATGTAAGTCTACAAATCTAATATCCAACCAAAACTGTACTTTAGTTAATAAAATTGTACTGTATTAAATATTTTGGGCAAATAGAGATGACAGGTAAACATTTTACAAAAGTATGTACTAGATGAGAGGCATATTGATTTTCTGTACTATCATAAATAACAATTTTATCATCCATAGTATCCCACAATTTCACATTGTAGATATAAAAAATTGTACAATAAAATTATATATGTTGTGGCTTATATCTAGATGTCCCCTTAAAAGCCACATATGGTCATAAGTGGGGATTTTCTGAAGTGGCTGATTCTGGAGAATATGATTCCAGGATCAAGGACGTGATCCTTGGTGAAGGAATTATTAAATTCCTCCATACATTAGTCATGTCCCACCTGTGGTTTGTGAGTGCCCCCCACTCTAAGGGTGGAGCCTGTCAGGGACAGAAGGAGGGTCTTCATTTATCACTTGTCACTTGTTCTTCGGTGCTTGCTACCTTCTGTCTGCTTGCTCTGCAATGCCCAACTGCGATGTGATTCTGCCTTAGAGCCAGACAAATATGACCTAAAACCTCTACAAATTACAATAAACCTTTCCTACTTTAACTTTTTTTTTTTTTTTTTTTTTTTTTTTTATGGCAGAACTGGGGATTGAACTCAGGCCCTTGCGGTTACCAGACAAATGCTTATTCTACTGAGTCATCTTCCCGGTCTCCTCCTCCTTTAACTTTGGGAGTCAGGTAATTTGTTTCTGTAATGAGAAAAGTAACTGAAATAGTATCATAAAGATAAAATATCCAGAGCCTTAAGTTTTCCTAATGTTTTTGTAATGACAAATGCAAAACCTCAATTCATACTACATATATTAACACTGAGGAAAGCAGACACAAATATAAAGTTGAATTCCATTTCTTAAAAATATTAAAAGAAAAAGGCACATTGTAAACCAATATGATATTGATTTAAAAGATTCTGTTCAATTTGAGTGTCACTGGTTTTCTATTAATCCTCTCTTTTCATTCTGCCTGCTCATCTTTCCAACAATTAAAAGTAAAACAAATACCATGGACGATTTATTGATTTTTTTGTTTGTTTGTTTTTGCTTAAGTTCAAACATTCTCTAAGATACAACACTATCAAGCAGAACCATGGTAGCTGTTATTCACCTTATATACTACCTATCTCTAAATGTCTCTGTGTCTTCTTCATTGGACTCATGGTATTTAAAAGGTTTGAGCCCTTCGCTCTTGTTCTTCAGCTCATTTAATTCTTTGTGAAGTTGTGGGTTTCCTTTTTCTCAGTAGAGTGAAGAGGGAAACAATATAGTTCACCTCACTCATTCAAAGTAAGCCACTAGCAAATTCACATTATTTTATCTTTAAATTTTATATTAAAATACTAACACCAATTTTATTTGGAGAAAACTTACAACTTAACCATCAAGTGTTCTGTTTGGAACTTACTGTGCACCTTGTGAGAAATATGAATTCATGCTGGGATGTGGCAGAACGTGGCTTTGTTTAGGATTAGGAGAAACATGTTTACATTACATTATACATCTTGGCTTTTGGCCAATTTTCATGTTCAAATTTTTACAATAATCCAAAGCCCAAATGCTTACTTTCATGTTCTCTCAAAGCCTCTGTCTTAATTCCATTTTTAGTGGTTTAATCTGTAGGTAAAGGAAAGTAGAAATTTATATGAGATTTTTGAAACTACCCTGAAAATAAGAACAGAAAACATCATAAAAATAATAGATTGCAGAAAAAATACTCTGGTACTTTGAATACAATATGAATGTAAGTATACCATGAAACATAAAGCATAGGGGGTGTGTGTGTGTGTGCGTGTGTGTGTGTGTCTGTGTCTGTGTGTGTTGATTTTGTTGTACTGAACATAGCACATCAGGCATTGAGCACTCTAGGCAAGCACTCTAACACGAAGCAACACTTCAGCCCAGGAAGCTGTTTTGTTAACACAATTTATTTATTACCTAGCTCACGTACTAACAACAGAGAGCTTTTTTGATGAGATAAAGAGGAAAGTCCAAGGAAAGCAACCCAATACACATAAATCAATGATTGTGTGTATGTGTGTGTGTGTGTGTGTGTGTGTATGTGCTGTTCATTCACATATGTTTCAATGTAAATCCAATTTCAAAGAGGCTATGGACTGTCCTAACTAAATTTTGGGTTATTAAAATCCTGTACCAAAACATGCTCTTAGGAACAGGAAAGTCTGATACGTTCCCTGGCTAGCAGATCCTGTGACGTTGTCGTGGTTGTGGAGTGAGGCTTCCAACAGGGCCACAGTCATTTCACTTCCAAGAAATGGCATCAAGTCAATAAATTACTTACTTGTGTTGTTTGTGCTCTTGAGTTTCAGTTTTCTTTGATCTTGGGTGAGCTCAAACTAATTTGGGACAAAATGGAAACAGCTCTCTGTTTCCCCACTTTTAATCAGCAATGTCTCTGTTTTAATTAGAAGCAAAAGAACAGATATGTGTCCACTGGAGTCGATGGACACGAAGTTCTGCCTTGGGAATGGGAGCTGGAGCCCAGAGTGGGAAGCAAGGTTATATGAAATGACATTTGGCTCAATTTGCACAGGAAAAAAGAAGAGTGTGGCTTACCTTAGCAGAAGTTACAGCACAAACTTTTGTCTGTATTTTAGTTGATTCCTCATCCTCCAGTAACTCAGTGCTTTCTGTTTCTGTTTGGTATTATTAGCACTTTTCCAGAGGAGAATCTATTTGTTTGTTTGTTTATTTATTTGTTATTTACTTATTTATTTTTATGTAATTAGTACAAGGTCTCACTACACAGATCGGACTTGTAGTGATCCTTCCTGTTTTTCAGCCTCCCAAGCACTGGGATTACAGGCACACAGCACCACACCCAGGCTCATTCTCCTTCTCAGCGTGCCCTGGGGGTGGGGCCATCAGGTAAGCCAGGGACAGAACCCTGGTCCTTGCGTTTGACTAAGCAAGCGCTTTAATCCACTGAGCTATCTGGCTGGCCTGAGGAGAATCTTGATGAGTTAGGCATATACTTTTGTCAAAATCGGTATAAAATTTGGGTGGTAAAAATAGATCCTTTTGTTCTTTATTTGTAATCATGAAATATGAAACTTATGAACCATCTTTGTTATACCATTCCTTTACCTTCTCCCATATCATTTTCATCAGTACTAAGACTACTGCAAATCAGAGGTAGCAACCATTATTTTTATTAAACAGCATGTTTTTAAAACTCATTTATTTAGAATACAAGATTTCATAAACTAGACCAGTAGTTTCAAAATGGTGAGTGGGGATTTTCCAATTTGGTAATATTGTACAACCTAGATATGTTTTCATGTAATTATATAAGGTACATTTGTTCATATAATTTCCTCATTTTGTTTTGTATGTCTTCCTTCCTCACATTCCTATAAATTATACATAAGTGAGAATCCAAGGTTCTTTTTCACATACAATGATTCTATTTTACTGAACAGAAGTTCTAACTAAAGAGTATTGAAATTCAATTTCCAAAATTAGCCAGTGCTAGAGAATAAACAGAGGAAAGTTAACATGGCCTTATACACAGTGCAAAGGAAGCAAGGACAGATACCTCATTATGCTGCTCTTTTGTTTCTATTTTCTCTTTAAGTAGTATCACTAGTTCCTAAAAACATCAAGACCCTTTTGTAGATTAGCATGAACACAGACCTCCTAGGCAAGTTTATGCAGACCATTTGGGTTCTATTCACTACTCTATTCTAGTAACCCAACCCTCCTTTGTAAGCACTTCTTCAGCTTAATTTTTTTGTATCAATTATGATATTGATACAATTTCCAAAATTTAAAACAGTCAGGGAATTTTATTCCAAAACACAAATGACAGATGGTGGAATTTCTGTCTTTTATAGAAAATCTCTTTAAAGATATTATTGTCTTGCAGACCTAGCCCAAGCTCTGGCCCACAAGTGTGTGGAAGAGCTTCCAAGCTCTCTTGCTCATATATATATATATATATATATATATATATATATATATATATATATATATATATATATATATATATATCCCCAGCACTGGCATGACAGACATGCACCACCACAGCTAGTTTTGGGGGTTGTCATGGTTCCCCCAGTATTCCAGGGCCAGCATGGTACGTGGTACTAGGGATAGAACCTAACCTATGACCTTGTGCTTGCGAGGCAGGTGCTTAGACCACTGAGCTATCTCTCCAGGCCCCTAACTCTTAAATAAATTGTGGTTAAACAATTTACAAAGAGCTATGATTTGTACAAGTGATTAGTTATGGTGGTTGGTAGGTTTATATGCCTCTTTTTTTTTTATCTCTTCTGGCCACTTTACACATGAGTTTTCTCTAGTGAAATAACCTTTGAATGCACATGTAGTTGCCTAAGCTCTTCTTTCAGCATTTCCTCACCTCTCTCATTTCTTTATCAGAATTATCTATAGCTTAACAGGTTGTCTCTTCTATCTGGTGCCTATTTCATTTACTATGCAAAAAGTTAAATTTAGTATCCTGTTTTTTGATTTTTTTCATGCAGTTGGGTTCTGTTCAAAAAGTCTCTGCCTACATCTATGACTTTAGGCATTTTACTTTCCAAAAAATTGTTTCTGTTTTAATATGTAGGTTTGTTCCATTTGGATTTTAGTGTATTATGTGGTGAAAAACAGTGTCGGAGATTCAATATTCTGGATAGGTACGGTCAATTTTTCCAACACCATTGGTAAAAAAGGCTATTTTTTCTCCAATGCATATTTTGGCTGTTTTGTGAAAAATTAGGGGAACAACTTTCACAGTCTCTGTAGACCTAGGCTACAGCAGGGGTCTTAGGCCATGCTACTGTTGCCCACCAGGGCCCCAGCCTATTGCATGATTCCTGACTAGTGATGGTAGCAGGCAAGGGTTCTTTCTTGCCTAGGTTCACCCTAAGCTTAGATACAGCCTACTTTCCTAGCTTCCAAGGAAGGGAAGATGGATCACATTTCCAGTAACACTGCTCTCCCTCGTGCCGGGTAACTGCCAGTGGATCTGTCGCTGTCACTTTAGGCATTCTCTTGTCTCATAGGAAAAGAGCATAGAGAAAGGAGTTGGGACTTTTTATCTTTCCTGAAAGCAACAGTTGGCCATTCTCAACATCATTCATAACCAGAGGTTCCTATTTTGTTCTGCATTATCAGATTCTGTTGTGTTCATGCGAGAAGCTTATGACGTAACTACACAAGGCAGTGTCTGGACCCTGAATTTTTCTAAGCTTCCCTGGTTGATACTTACTCTTTAAGAGTTTGATTTTAAAAATCACCAAATGTTTTAAAATTTGCTTAGAGGATAACATTTATGAGTCTCTTTTTGCCCCCTACTTTGGCCCACAGAAGCTTGTTCACCCAACCTATCACCTCTGTGACCAGCATACTCTCTTTGGAATTCCAGTAATTTGCTTGGATTGAAATCTCAGCTTTCTGATAGGATCTATACATGTTCTTATTTTGCAGTTTATTTGCCTCTATCTCATTGTTTAACTCAGAACAATGTTTTTTTCCGGCATTTTACATCCTAGTCAGAAGTCAAAATCCCTGACTTTGCAGTGGTTTCAGCTACATGACCTAAAGGTTATAATGATCAAAGAAATGAGCCAGCTTTTACTAACTTTGTGCTTATGATTCCTTAACTTGAAGAATTTAAGTTTTGAAAAGGCTACACATAAGAACAACCAAATTTTGAGATGCGCATTTCATTAAATCAGATAAATATATGTCTCCTCAACTTATAGGTAAGTTTAATACCAAATATCAAATAAAGAATATTAAGTAAATATTAAATAAATAAAAGTCAGAAAATTATTTCAAATCCTAAAGTTTACTTGCTGGATTCATTCATTAGCATAAAAAGATACTTCGTCCTCTTCACATAATCTTTTTCTAGTGTTTAGAGTTTATATTTCTTTTTCTATATCTCGCTGAATTCTTTCAAATTCTGTAGGACTTAGTTTCTGAAAATATCTAGTGATCTTGTATGATAATTGCATTTAAGGATAATATAACAATCATAATGTAACCTAGAAGGAATAGACATTGAATTAATATACACAGGGAAAGAATGATAGAAAAAACAATTTTATCAAGGAATAATGAATGCGCAAATTAAAATAGTTGGTGTTAATTCTGAATTTAGTTTCCTTTTATGTACTGCATAGATACTCCATGCAAACCATCATCATATAGTAAAGTATAATATGAAGGATTATGTTCAGTGGACACAAAAATGTTCCAGAAAAGTCCTCTAAAAGATTATATAAACCAATTTAACAATCTGTACAAATATAAAATGAGTTTATCCATTAATGCTTAGTTCAATAGAAAATTTAATTAACTAGTACATCGTATTCTCAGAGAAATCCAGTCAGTCATGGTTTTATAGTAACAAGAATACCTTAGAAATATTTATAAGGATTTCTTCTTCTGAGGTCATTACGCGCAAGTTAAGTTATTCCTCTCAGATTTCTATGATGCACAGAGAAGTTTTGTAATTACCACTTGACAAATAAATAATGTGAGAAATTATGCATCTTACAAGGATATTTTGCTTGAAAGTGAAACATTTTGAATTCATTGACAGATATTTACAATTGGAATTAATTTATAATTGTATGTAACCAAAAAGTCTGAGTTATTTTATAGCTTTTTTAAAAGAACCACAAACAAGTATTGTACTTATTGTGTCATTATTAGAGAAGAATTTAAAGAATCAAGCAATATCAAAACCATTATATGTGAATCACCTGTGTATAATTATGTACACTTATCAAGACTTAACTTTTAGCCTTTTATAATAACATACTGGAAAAAAACACATCTAATGTATACAAATCTGCTTTATTGTTTCAAGTGCACCCTTTAACTTCAGTCTTAATATGTTTTATGAACAAACACTTCGACTCATTTAAAACTGCTCTGTTGTCCCTTAACCAACTTTAAATTCTTCATAAAATGGTGAGCTGCTGTTTTGCCTCAATTTGTTTTTTGTTTTGTTTTCAAATGGAACAGAAGGCAAGATCTTTTGGAAAGCTACAATATTTATTAAAAACCAGTCCTGAGATAATGTCATCCTTTTTAATATTTCACTAAAGCCTTTTTTTGTCGACAGATGCATAAATACTATGCTGTACTGATGACTCCTTTGATTTGCTACTTTTCTTTCAGCAAAGAATATAATGATGAGTACTCATCAACATGAACACAGAAAACATTTTCTGTTCCTATTTGTACAGTGTACTCATATAGATTTGAGCTCCTGTATATTTTGGGCTTTCTACTGAATTTTTCACTGGTTCATTGGAAAATTATTTTTTCTGAGACAGAAAGCTACTCTCTCACTTCCTGATCTCTGTAGAGTATTTCTTTTTAAAAGATTTTTAAATGCATGGTGAAATGTATGTTGTGCATGGCTGATATATTTTCTAGTAATTAACACAGAAACCTTTAGAAATATAAGGTTTCTATTTCTAGCTTCCCGTACATTTCAATAGACACAGAAGGTTCCATGAACCACTTGAAAAGTTTTCTTAATTTCATCTATTATAAATTGTGCAGTGTTTAGCTTGCATATCTTATGCTTCCTTCCCTACATTTGAAGGCATTTTAAATTTATTTTTGTTTTGTTGTAAATACTAAAAATTTCAGATATTGTGCCTTATGACTTCACTTATCATATCTTATGCACTAGGTCCATTAATCTATTATTTAAATGCATTTGTATTACAATCTATTTTAGTATTAAAAATTCTTTAATGGCTTGAAAAAAATTTTCACTGTTGGTGATTGGTGTTCACATCTCATTACATTTATAGATTTTGATAATTTAGTCAATAATTGACTCCTTATAATTACCCAGCTTGCGTCATATGAAACAATACCAGCCAATTCTAATTCTCCATTGTCATGAGAAAATACTAGGGTAATGCTTACACTGCGCAGTAAATACTCTGTTGTTCTTCTGTGTCGGCATCTCTTCTTCCAGTCTTCATTGACTCCTTCACCCCTTGCAGCCTAGGTGAGACTGGTTTGGCAAGTATTTTGTGAGCAGAAGTACACAAGGGGTCTTGAGACCCCTTGTATTGTTACATTTTTGGGGTGGGCCAACAAACAAAGTGGACCTGTCTTGATTCTCCTTAATTAAATGAGTAAATATCTTCATTTTTCCTTTAAGATAATGACTTATACATAGTTCATTCACTAACAGTGTTACTTATTAATATATTTTGACTCTCTTATACTATGTCTTTGTTTTCAATTCTACTAATCCTTTTTCATTAACAATTTAAAGCCTCAATGTCAGACTCAATATTGTATGAGTGTTTGTTCTTTCAAACTGATGCATTTTTTAAATAAAAATCAGAAATGAACAAAAATCTGGTACATGACCAATACATAATGTTGTGTGCTAGATCTTTTACAGTTTTGAATGCTATTTTTCTATTAATGAAGGTTGAATTAAGAATTCTTTCCTGGGATTCCATCACCTAGGTTGCTGCATTGAGTTTGTGATCAAATAAATCTCTGGGTTTTCCACCTCAATGAAAGAAGGAGGCGGGATAGTGAAGTCAGAGAGCTGAAGCTCTTATACACATTTCCATGATCTTTACTACCAGGAGAGGTCCCTTCTCTCTAGGATAAATTATATTTATAATCTGGTTATGCTCCCTCTATCCCTACTTTGGAACCTAAACTTGGTAACTGGTGTATTGTAATAGCCCAAACTCTTTTCAGATTCCCTATACTTAGACAATATCATCATCTAATAGTCCGTCAATAAATCTTCAATGATCTTGAGTGTGTCTCTTGTTTCCTATCTCATGCATGTTGAATAAATTAAGAACAATTACCAGGCATTTAGTTGAGTGTCTCAGTTATTCTTCTCCCATTGATAGGACAACTACCCCCAACACACAAAGTGAAAGAAAGAAAGGTTTATTTAGCTCAAAGTTACTGGAGATTTCAATCCACATTCAGCTGGCTTCAAGGAAGAGTGGCACATGGCAAAGGACAGCTGTTCATGGACGAAGAGCAGAGACCAAAATGAAGAAGTATCAAGAATGGCTGCAGAGAGCAAGTCTGTCTCTCTGTCTCTCCCCTATGTTGCATTCAGGCTATCTGCCCCAGGTTGGATGTAGCACTCACACTCATAATCCCAGCAGTACTCACACCCATAATCCCAGCAGTACTCAGACCCATAATCCCAACCTTGGATCATGAATTAATCACAAACCATAGAACTATGCCTCAGTGACTGCATGAGGTTTGGGGAGGACAAGTACACACAAACCATAATGCTAAGCAAAAGATACATCTCCTTAGAGTGACACTAAATCTTTGCTAGGTAGATAAAACAAAAGAATGCACTGAGTCTTGAACCAAGTATTTTACAAAATATCTTAAGAGATGCCTCCTGGTAGGGTAGAAGGAACTCAGACTTTTATAAAGAGAATTGGATTAAAATTCTGAGTGTACTTGAATAAGCAAGTGATTTGGATCTGTTTCATTTTTTCATGTATCCTACTAGAAGGATAAGGTATAATTTAAAGGTATCTGCAAAAAAAGAAATGAGTTACATACTTAAAGAGAACAAGGAACTTCATGATAGCTTTGCCATCATTTATTCATCTTTGATATCTGTATTTTGATAAAAGATTTTAGTATCAGGTATACATGAAAAGGATCTGAATTTGTTACCTCCAAGCTTACATAGCACCTTCTGTAATTGAAACACCTCCTATTGTTTAATATCTTAAGCCTTTTAAATTTAGAAATCATCTAAGTGGCATGATTATATTATGGTTTCTGCTTCTCCTTCTGCTTTTAGGTGTGTGACTGTGTATCCTTATTGATGACAAAGAACATTGTAAAGGACAGTGTTGTTGGTATTTTCCAGAAAGCTAATTTCCTAACCTGAAATGTGCCATTCACATATATGTTTATTTGTAGATAGATAGAGTTCACTATTATTTAGATTGAGTAAGTAGGTTAGAAAACGTCTTTAAAATTACAAAAATAAGGTGTCTGTTCAAATTATTCTAAAATTTAATTGTTGCTGAATATTTTCTATTTAAACAAACATTTCAATATTTGTCAGTATTATTTTGATTTTATAATGTCTGGAAGCTCTTCCATGCAATAATACTTTATCTGTTAGCACAAGTGATGATAATGGAAAGATATTTACATTTTTATCAAGTTAGAAACTAAATACCATAAAATAACTGATAAATTTTTTAACATTAATATAATAAATTGTGTTAGATAATAAAGTAGTACTAACTGATTTAATAAGATGTTTTATTCATGTTATATATATCCATATTTGATATTTTATCCATGGGATGTAGCTACACTAGCAGATAAACATGCTTTTATCAAAGCAAGTGTAATTGAAGAAAAAAATAGAAAATGATGTAATCTGTAATAGTAATGTCTATAAAATTTTATTCATAGTAGACTCTGTCTTTCTATCCTCTGAGTACCTCTTATCCAACATAATATTTTTTTATAATGAGAAGAAAAGAAATATAAGAATACAAAGAAAGACTGAGAGGTATAGTTCAAACTTCTACTAGACTGTTCTGCTCTTGAAGGTCATTTCTCTAATCCAAAGGGAAGTGTTCAGGACTTTTTTGCTAGAAGGTTTGTCTCAATTACTCTTCTCTCATTGATGGGACAAAATACCCAGCACCTAAAATTAAGGAAGAAAACATTTATTTAGCTCACAGTTAGTGGGGGTTACATTCCATACCTGGTTGGCTTCACAGTAGATTGGCACATGGTGGAGGACAGCAGTTCATGGCAGAGGAAAACAGCAAAGAGCAAGGGAGGAGCAGGTGTGGCAGGTAGCAACCTTATATTTTAATTCAGATCGCCCACTCCAGGGTGTAGATAGTACTCATACCCATAATCCCACATAGAATCATGAATTAATCACACACTCTGGAAGCCTTCCCAATGACTGCATGAGGTTTTAGGGGGACAACTAGACACAAACCATACCAAGATTCTTGTCTTGTTTGAAGATGTTCATGTTTGTAGAGTATATACATCATGAAAACATCTTAGGTATATTACTAAACTAGTAGTATGGGATATTTGCTTGACATTTGAGTACTCATTCATAATGCCAGCATCAACAGATAAATAATGTATTTTGTTATGTTTCCTTCTTGAAAGTATTTCTGTTATTTTTACACAGTTGAAAATTACAACCAAGTGGTCATTTTTCTGTCTATAGACATATCTTGTTCAATTTTTCCCTAAGAAAATTGTATCATTCTATACATTAATGAGCACAGGAGCACTGAATTCCCACCACAGTAGATCGCTTTTTTGAATCACTCTAATCGCAAATTCCTTAAACTAGTACAAATTCAAGTGTCTGGGGCAGTGGCAGCCTTCTCTAGCACAAAGATGATCTTCTAACAAAATAGTCTCAAGGACTTCTCAATATTTCAGAGAATAAGCTAAAGATAGCCAGGTATAGATTAAGGTAACTGAACAAGCATTATAAATAAGGGATGCTTTCAAACAAAAGCCTGCACACCATTTGTTTTTAAAGCTTCTCCAATTAAGGTCATCGCTACCTGGCCAACATTAGCTTACTTCCTCATGTCAAGAACCAAAACTATAGGGGCTGGGGAGATGGTAATATTATTTAATTTTACAGGGGCTCCTAGGAGGGCGGGAAGGCAAGGAAGTTGCAAATACAGATCTTTGTTTGTTCTTTGTTGTTTTAGGAAAGCAAGGCATATTGACAAACAAGTGAGAGGTGACTAGAATTGTTTATCAATGAAGTTGTTTTTACATTTCAAACAAGTCAGTTCTAGCTTGGGGCTCATTTGTCTAGGGATTACTTAGGACAGAGGGAAAAAAAAAAAAAGAGAATCTTGCCTCCAGGACAAGTTTATTCAAAATTACATGCAAAAGTAGTCTCACAGATGGTTTATCTGCAGCTTGCCCAAATTGAACAACTTGTCCCAGAATTGTTCTCAGCAGTGGACAAATGCCCACTTCACAAATCCCTGGCTGTCAGTCTTTGGGGTGAAGAGCAGGGTGGAATGCAGATGAGAAAGCTCCCTCAGCTCTTGAGTTGGCCTCTTCCCTGGGCAATAGTCAAGTGCATCTGCTTTGCTGCAAGGCAAGTTCTCCCGTACCAAGGAGCTCACCCCAGAAGACTTCAAAAATGCTGTCTGGGGACTTTTAAGACCACATTTTATTGGCCCATTAAATGGAGGTTTTTATGTTGTTAACCTTTAATCCTCCATTTAATTGTTTCTGTTTGTAATCATGAAACTCTTTATATCAATGTCAAGTTCTCACCTCTGTGGTCAACTCAACCCACAATGAATCCCTTTCTAGTGTTTATTATCTATTATCCTTTATTGCTTCTTATATGAATTTGTTCTTGTTGCTGCTGTTGTTTTTGCAATCATGCCATAAACTCTAAGATGATTATAAGTTTTCTAGGCTAAATCTTTTTTTTTCAATCTATTTCCTCCCAAGCCTTGAACAAAATATATACTGGGTGTTTTCAAAATTTGAGATCAGCTACTTTGGCACCTTCTTGTAAAAGTAATTTAGCATCATTATATAGATTCTTATATTCTGGCCAGAGAGTGATAGTTTGTCCCATTTATTTTCAAAAGTAGAATACTTAAACCCAAAATAGTTTGCACTGGAGAAAAAAGAAAAACAGAACAATATAGAATCTTTTTACTCATAAGATGGAGTTTAACTTTAGAGAAACTGAGTAGAACAAGTTACATTCAGCAAAAAAGTCTGCAAGTCAAAGAATTTTAGATATTTTTTCAAATATATTTAAAAGAAAATATATATATTGGAGAAATTAACAGAAAGCAGGGAGTGATGGAGCAAGAACTTCTAGGGGTTTTAACAATATAAAAATCTACAGTGCCCACAGAAATTACCAGCACTTCTATAAATGACTTTAAGCAAAGGGTACCTATATATTCCAATTATTCCTGGAGAGTCTTAACTCCTGTCCAATGTCCTGAAAGATCATGAAAAACTTCTTTGTGTCCTTCCTAGGTAAAATTTCACTAATCAGATAGGACATTTTATGACTACTGCATCAATGTCTAAGTTAACATTCCTCTTTTCAGAGGATGAAAATCCATTTAAACCAACTCTGTGTAAAGAACTTATCCCAAGATTAGAAGTTGTGTTAGTTTTTATTGTGAACCACACACCATATTTTGGGCTACTCAAAATATTTCTAATGTGCTAGCTCCCCATGCTGAATGTAATCTGTTCAAATGCAATTTTTTTTTTAAATTTAAAAGTTATTCGCTGTCATTACCAAATAGTAATTTTGAAGAATACATTTTCTTCTCTCTCTCTCTCTCTCTCTCTCTCTCTCTCTCTCTCTCTCTCTCTCTCTCTCTCTCTCTCTCTGTCTCACTCCCTCAATTAGTTCATTGTGTAAGGACTTTCACAATAGATTTGAATTTTTCTAATCTTTGTATCTTGTTCATACAGAATAAATTAGAATCTGGTTTACTTTAAAGACTTGAAAAAAATGTTTGATTTTTTTTCTACTTTAATTGGAAACAATTCTTTAGAGGGAACATTTAGATCTAATTAAAAGTAAGACAAAGAAATGATTTCATCAGAAAATGATGGAGCAGTGCATAGTGACCTGAAATTCTAAGATTGTTATTAACCATCAAGTTGTTCTTCAGGTCAAAATATTATTTCTGTAAATTATGTCAAAACTCCGTGTAGAGGTTGGAGAGGTATCAGATTTGAAGAACCTTGGTGGACATACATCAGGAAATGTTGCTAAAACAACATTCCTAAGAAAATCAGGGAAATTTAATCTTCACAACTCTCTCTCTCTCTCTCACACACACACACACACACACACACACATGCGTGCGTGGGCACAAAATTCAGGTTGGGCTCTTGGCAAATTTTTATAAAACATTAATTTCCTAAAAATGATACAGGCAGCTGAGTTAGGTAGAAGTATTGTAGGCAATCAGACAGGCCTAGGCCTTCAAGGAGACAGCATAAAAGACAAGATGCTTTGCAACTGTGAGAGAGACAGTCGCTCCTGCTGTGGGCCACACCTAAAGACAAAAGATGGAACAAATGCTGGCCTCCACACACACAAGCATCCTGGGTTGATTACTACTGTGAGAAATCTGGGAAGACTCACTAATCCAATGTCTACCGGCTTGCTATTGGATAAAGTCCTATTCTACATTCATGCCCATTTGTGAAGAAACTCACTTTTCCATTTAGTCCTGGACTTGATCAATTTTACCTGAGCGATGGTGATTGTAACCTTATTGGTTAACTGTAGTTTTGTCCCACATTATGCCCACGTAAGCAAGTTCCCATGTTGTCCACCTTACACCCACCTCACCACATAGTTTTGCTCCATTAAAATCCCTAGAAATGGCAGATTCCAGGGGCAACCTACATGGGTCCCCTTTGTGTCCCTATCCCAGACAGAAGCTTTCTTTTCCTTAATAAATATTTTGCTCTTAAACCCCATTTGTTCCTAAAATTCACTCTTCGGTTTTAGAGAATACATACTCATCCCAGGTACCTTTCAGATTGGGAGTCTCACTCCCCCATATAAAAAAGAAATACATGAAAGTCTATTTTTCTCAATGTAGGGAAACTTCTTATAGAATGTGCAATAAATACTAAGTATAAATGAACATGTTTGTTAAATTGTGCATATTTAAATAGTAGATTTAAATTAAAACTTATATTTATCAACGCAAAAAATACTTGATGCTCATATCGACAAAATTAACAAAATCTATGTGTAGTGTCAATAACAAACGTGTTGAACAACATCTATCTGCAAGGAATAGATGGACAAAACTAAAAAAAAAAATTATGTTGCTATAGTATTTTGAAGCAGTATGCTTGTGTTATCCTGTAAGTTTGAGATAGTGCATGTCTATGATCCAGCAGGGACCACTGAGTATGCTGTGAACCAAACTGCCTTTCAAAATATACTAGGAATGTTTTGGTAACTGGCTGTTATGTAATGAAGCACCTGTAACCTTACTGGTTTAAAACAACATTGAGTTTATTATGCACATATTTCTCTGGGTCAGGAATTCAGACGGAGCCAATCAGTGATTCTTCAGTACAAAAATGGTATCTTTGGTGCTACTCCATGGCATTCCACTGGTGACAGTTCTTGTGAGGGCTTATTATAAAAAATTTTGCTCATATGCTGATGCCTTTACAGGAACAGATGAAGGCTAGCTTCTGATGAGTGAGCTATTCTTGCTGTTACCAATCACAGACCCTCTGCATGCTGTCCCTTAGGAAGAGTAGTCAGATTAACCTGTGACTACATGCAGACCACATTACACCGCTTCTGTCTCCAAGATACCAAAGCAGAGTCTGGAAATCCTCCAGATCTTAAACTAATGCAGTATAACTTTTCAACATTCCATCAGTTAAAGTAATCACAGTATAATCCTCAATCAAGAGGAAATGAAATAGTCCACCTGTTTCTATTGGAAGAATTTCACAGGATTAACAATATCTGCCCTTCAGGAATTATCCTTAATTCATATAATGGAACACAATATAACTGAAAATTATTGCCCAATAGATGAGTTTTAAGAACAATTTTGCTGTTTTTTTTTTAAACAGGAAGAATCTTCTCAAGAGTATATTTTTTCAAGAATATAATACCTAGCTATTCATTATAGTCACCATATTTTGTAATAGGGTTTTTGCACTTACATGACATTTTTCATGTTTTTATCAACATCTCCACAGTTCTGCTCAGGTTACCTCCGGTATACACTATTCTCTCTAATTCTGTGTGTTTGAACTTTTTGGATTCCACTTAGAAGTGAAAACATGTTCCACTCTGTGCCTAGCTTACTTTACTTAATGAAATGGCCGCTCAGTTCATCCATACGGCCCCATATAGGACTTTCTTCTTCCACACGATTGGACAATACTCCAGCCTGTATGCTCTGTGTTCTTTCATCTTCTTTATCCACATACATGATTCTGAGTGCTTATGTTGATTTCCTACTGACTATTGTGATTATTTCAGCAAAAACCATGATATGGATATCTCTTCACACTGATTGCACTTGGCATGGCTACACATCCAGCAATGGGATTGTTGGATCATAGCTAGCTGTGATTTTAAGTTTATAGGAGCTTCCATACTTTTTTCTATGTCTATATGAATTTACACCTCCATTGACTTTATATACTAGTGTCTTTCCCTTCAAGTGTTGACCAACACTTCTCAGTTTATAAAAAAAGCTATTATAAACGTGTATCAACTACCACTGTGTTCATATCTCACATTTAAAAATGTCACTTCTATAGTGATCAACATTTCTTGGTATCATTATCTAATATGTGGCAGAGTGGTAATATTTATTGAAATTTTGCTCTCCCTCTGTAGCTGGTGTTTTCATTCTATTGATTTTTTTATTGGCTATGCCATTTTTATTTATTTATTTATTTAATTTTATTTTTTTGGTGGTCACCTCTACCTAATAGGGGCAGAGCTGGTATGGCTTTTGGGGTTGGAAATCAAACCACTGTCCCTTCACTACCTAAGCTTGCCTAAGTAGATGCTCCAGACCACTATCTTCTGGTCCCTGCCCTATTTAATTTGACATACTTTCATTTGCCTATTCTTAATTTTATTGCTTGGAAATGGTGTATTGCCTCTTATGTAGTTTTTTCAATTTATCTTTACAACTTTAGTTTCTTTTGTTTTTCATCTTGTTTGTGAGTCTGTTCAACAGGTTTAGAAGGTTGACTCTCTGGTCTCTGAAAAGTCCTCCTGTGTAACTTGGGCTTTAGGCATTTTGCTCAACCTCAGCTGTCCTATGTACTCCCTGCCCACTGCTAGAATATTTTTGTAATCTCTCATATGGGGGTGATAATCCTTTTTTCCCGTTCTCTGTGTTTTATTTCCTGGGGCCCTGTAACGAACGTCTGTGCACAGCTAATCAACCAGTAAAATGGGTTTTAGGGATAAATATTCATGATTATAATCAAGAAAAGAGTGGAGGTAGGAAAATGAGGCTAATCAATGTTGATCCACCTTGTTATGAATTCATCACAAAGCAGTAAGTATTAGTGTCTTTTATTAATTTACTTACTTAAAATGTTTTTCCTGGTTTTGAATTATAGGAAATTCCAGTCAAACACATGCAATATGATTGTAATATGATCTGTTCATTATTTTTCTTTCTTCAAATGCACAAGTATATGTGTCTTTATATTTAATTTCAGCAGGATAAGGGTCAACCAAATAGCTCAGCAGATTAAAGCCCCTGCAAGTAGGCACAAGGGCAGGTGGTTTGACCCCTGGGCCTCCCTGCCATGATGGCCCTACCCCGGGGTGCACTGAGAAGGCAATTGAGATTGGGGATGGTGGTGAGTGCCTATAATCCCAGCACTTGGGAGGCAGTAAACTAGAGAATTACTATGTGTCCAATCTACTAGTGAAACCCTGTACGCCCTTCCCTAAAATACAAAAAAAAAAAAAAAAAAAAATTAGCAGGATATTTTCTTGGAAATGTGGAGGCCATGGTGTCCCTTGGAACTCAAAAAGCTCTTGCATAGCTATGTTTTGATGAGCTTAAGAGTAAATGTAAATAAATACAAAACATAAGGATTAAATTTTCTGTGGCAAATAGAAAAATGTTGAGAGAAAAACCTGTTTGGCACACACTCTGTGATCTCAGCAAAAGAGAAGCTATGAGCAAACTATTCTAAAGTGGTTCACAAAACTCAAGAAATTCACAAGGAATGAATTTCCAAACAAACAAGCATGAAGGCAAACCATGCATGTTCTTATTCATATGTAATCCATGCAAATCATCTGCTTGATATTTTATAAGTTAAGTCTCACTGAATAAGCACCATACATTAGCTTAGCTAAACAATGTTATTACTTTGCTTTTAAATATTTTCAGATATCCACAAAGACTACCTAATCTGGTAACAAATGTTATTACACATATACATACAATGAACAAGGATCAGAGTTGTTTTGTTTGTTTTTTTTTTTTTTTTTTTTTTTTTTTTTTTTTTTTTTTTTTTTTGTATTTAAAACTGTCTACAGGGTCACACTGCATAGATTGGACTCATAGTGATCCTACTGTTTATAACCTCTCAAGTGCTGGGATTAGAGGCATGCGCTGCCACACATGTCTCAATCCCTGTCTCAGTGAGCCCCAGGGATGGGGTGGGTACTGCACAGTGGGAATCAAACTCCTGAACTCCTGACTCCTGCATGTCTAAACAAGCACTTTAATCCGCTGAGCTATTTGGCCTACAGAAGATCAGAGTTTTATTTTACATTTTGTTTTTGTTAGAACTATTCCATTAGAGGTTATATGGACACACTACCTATGTGTACATATTTTTATTATAAATATATGTTTATTTAGTGCAAATGTCACACATACTGTGACAGGTACTTTATAGACACAGAAGATGTAGGAAAAACAGTGCTTTCACTATACAGAAAATTTGGGGCACAACTGACTTTCATGATGTTACAATACAGGTTCTCCTAGGTCATGAGTCCTCACTGAACTTGAAAGGCTAGAGCCAAATGTTGGCTGGCCTTGTGGCTCTTCTATTTCTCCAGTTTTGATCTGTGAACTTAAGTTGTTAACCATCCAGAAGAAAAGCCAATTAGTAACCTGCAGCATATGCCATTCAGTTGGCCCTAACTATCGGACTCAATTCTTTTTAGTTGTGGTTGTACATTTCTATTTGTATTTCTTCTTTTGATTTCTTATACTAGGGAGACTATATGACATTTGCACATGTGTGTCTCCTTTATTTCACTTATGAGTATCTGTTCAAGTGGCATCCACTTCAATATAAATGCTTCAAGTTTATCATTCTTTATAGCTGAGTAATACTCCATTGTATACAAATATCACATCTTTTTCAACCATTCCTCATGTGATGGACATCTTGGTTGTTTTCAAGATTTTGCTATCACAAAGTGTGCTGCTATTAACACAGGTACACATATATCACTATATATAATGTTTTCAGTTCCTGTGGGAAAATTTCCAGTAGTGGTATAGCTGGCTTGAATGGGATTTCCAATCCTACTCTTTTGAGGAGTTTCCACACTGATCTCCACAGTGGTTGTACCAGTCCACAATCCCACCAGCAGTGGAGAAGTATTCCCTTTTCCCCACAGTCTCTCCAACATTTGTTGTTCATTGATATCCTTATGAAAGCCATTCTTTCTGGAGTGAGATGATATCTCAATGTTGTTTTTATTTGCATTTCATGGATGGCTAGCAATGTGGAGCATTTTTTTATATACTTATTCACTTCTTTAATTTCGTCCTCTCAGAAGTGTGTATTCATCTTAGATGCCCATTTCTGAACTGAGTCTTTAAATTTGAGGGCCCTGCTATATCTTAGTTTTCTATATATTCTAGACAGAAGACTTTTGTCTGATTGCTTATTAGTTAGGATTTTTTCAAAATTTGTGGGTTGTCTTTTCACTTTGTTGAAATTTCTTTTGATGTGCAGAAATTCCTCAAGAAGAGTTGATCCCAGTTGTTGATTCTTTCAAGTGTTTCCCATGCAAATATATGTTTGTTCATGAACTCTTTACCTACCCCTATGTCTTCAAGAGTTCCTCCTTCTTTGTCTTCTAGGAGATTGTTTCTGTTTTAATGTTTAGATCTTTAATCCATTTTCACTTTAACTTAGTACACAGTGATAGAACTGGGTCAAGTTTTAGTTTTCAGCATGTAGAACTCCATGTTTTCCAGCACCATTTGTTAAAGAGACTATTTTTCTTACAGTAGGCTTTTTTGGGCCCTTTGTCAAAGATAAGATGGCTGAGTGTGTTCATAGATTGTGGAGAGCTGCGCACAGCCACACCTTAAAGATCGCGCTGGCTTCCGCCTTCCACCCCCCACCCCCCGGGGGTGAGTGCTCTCCGTAGCATACAGTTTCTTAATTGGCTAAGGGTAAGACTATGGCATTGCTTCCACGTACCTGGACCTATCGGTAGTGCACACGTGGCTCCCCGTGATTGGAGGCCCACAGGTATTTAGCTATGAGCGGGCTTAAGAACAAAGGGAGAAAGAACAAAGAAAGAAAGAAGGGTAGAAAGAAAGAAGGGTAGAAAGAACAAAGGGAAGAAAGAACAAAGAGTAGAAAGAACAAAGAGTAGAAAGAAAGAAGGGAAAGAAAGGAAGAAAAGAGAACAAAGAAAGAAAGAAAGAAAAATCTAGGTTGTTAAGGGGCTGAATAAACTGCAGAGAAAAGAACTGGTTGTTGCGTCTTCCTTGCTGGCGAGGTTGCGCGTGACAATAGATGCCTCTGCATCTTCGAATCCATTCCATTGATCCTCAGGTCTATTTCATTGCCAATACCATGTTGACTTTATCACAGTGGCTTTGTAGTATAATTTCAAGTCAGGAATTGTGATGCCTCCTGCCTTGTCTTTATTGGCCAGGATTGCCTTTGCTATTCTAGGTCATTAATGGTTTCAAATAAATTTTAGGAACAATTTCTCTAGGACTGGGAGGTATGTTGGTGGAAGTTTGAGACACAGAGGAAAGAGATTGATGATCTATAGTGTGTCTGGGGAGAGTCACATGGAGAGAAAACATTTTTTCAGGCTGTCGCAGAAAGCAAACTAGTCAAGCATTGGCCATGACTCATACACATGGATGACACAGACAAAAAATTTGCAAAGGTACAGGATTACAAGATAAACCCTCAGGGGACTTCACTGACATCAACAGAAACAAAAGCTACTTCTTTTGGTATATACAGCTTGATCTATCTTGGTTTTAGCCATCCAGCAGATAAGTATAAAAATGAGGTATGTAACATGGGGCAATAATAATAAGCTGAGCTCTAAATGGCTACAGTCAACAACTTCTTCACATAATTCACTAATCTTGTGGGATGCTGGACTGTGTTGGATTGTGTCACTGAGTTTAGGCACCTAAATTGGTTTAATGACAATGGGGTGCTCATCTTTGTCAAAAAAAGGTTATACAAAGGAAGAATGATGATGTGTGTGTACAAATAGTACAGTTAGGATAAATATGCCGTGCTTCTGCATAATTCTATGAGAAGCAAGATTTACACTAATAGTGGTTGGGCAAGATATTATGTCGGCTTCTAGTGCTATGGACAACCACTAGGAAGATAACAAGATGGAAAGTATTAATTATTGAATCTGTGATATAATTCATCTATAAAAAATAAAATAAGTATATAGCTACAGTCTCTTAATTCACTCATTAGAGATATTTTCTATAATGACGTCTGTAAGTATAATGTCATGTATGTACCTTGTGCAACACCAAACATTATGAAAACAGTTTGCAACGTATTAATTTATTGAATCTGTCCCATTCATTTGTCTTGAAACTGTCCCATTGCTATTTGTTATTCAATTAAAAAATAAGTGAGTAAATAAATAAATAAAATAATTAACTGTACAGAATTTACAAAGGCAAATATTTGCAAAACATTTAA
>PVKA01017334.1:0-45983 GCA_004027165.1 Ctenomys sociabilis | reverse complement strand
TTTTTTTTTTTTTTTTTTTTTTTTTTTTTTTTTTTTTTTTTTTTTTTTTTTTTTTTTTTTTTTTTTTTTTTTTTTTTTTTTTTTTTTTTTTTTGTCTTTTTGAGACAGGGTCTCACTATGCAGTTCAGGCTGGCCTTCAGCTCACTTTGTAGCTCAGGCTGGTCTCGAACTCACAACAATCCTCCTGCCTCAGCCTCCCAAGTGCTGGGATTACAGGCATGCGCCACCATGCCCGGCTTCCAGCCTTATTTATTGACCTAATTTGTTGCATATGTATACATGTGGGACCTCATTACCTCTCTTCTGCAGTCTTGATTATAATGGAGTACTTCATGAAGTTGTATAATGGTAAAGAGGGCTGCAATTTTTAGTTCACATGCAGTTTTTCCTCAGTGACCACTGACCTCTAACATCTCCATCAAACAGAACTCTACTTTTTTCTAAATTACTTCTGTCTTCATTTGCCTACAAAATTTTGGCACTATAGCTCACATTTATCTGAGATTCTTTATACTGGCATCATCATTTACTGTTTAATAAATATTTCTCCTGAGATAAAATAGACATCATGTTATATCTCTCTTTTATGTAGCGTCCTAATGTTACTGTAGTGTGAACACCAGTGTGTTCATCCAGAACATGTAAGTCGTTGTGCATGGATAGACTTGATTAAGTTATTTCCAATTAATTGAGCCATGAGTCATTATAATGTACACTAAGAACTACTAATGATTTTTTCCCACAATGAACTCTTAATTTAGAATAATGTATTATAAGTCATTCAAATTAGAACTGTCTTTATGCAACTAGTGAATTAGAAGGAAATTGAAATATATATTATTTTGCAGAACCATGTCTTTCCATTTTGAAAATAAAAGTCTTAGGCTAAATAGGTTGCAAGAGAATCTTGTTCAGGTTTAGAACAAAGAACATCTCCCTTTTCTTAGCAGGAACCACCTAAAGACATCTCAGCAATAATAGTTCATCCTGACTATTCCTAAATGAGTCTTAAGGGTTTTTCCTTCACATGGTGGTCCTGGGAATTGTTGATGGGAATCATTCTGCAGTCTACTCTCTGCACTCAGATTTTTGCCTCTGGCAGATTTCTGACTCCAATGTTCATGAGAAATGGGGAAAACACACTGTAATGGCTTTGGGCAGCTGCCAGTGAAAAGCTACCCTCTCAGACAATCACTTTCTATTATGATTTGCTGCACATAGGGTACATTATTTATCATTTTCTAAGTATGTTCATCTTAAATGCTGTTTAATCACATTTTAAAGGTAAATGGCACTTATCAAATTATCATCCAGTATCTTGTTCCAAGTCAGTCCTGATTCTTTGCTGTAAGCCCATGCCCTACAGGAGAATTTGTGTGTTTATTTTTTGTCCCATTACCTCCCTGAACACTGAAAATTGCACATGTATCCCATTGAGTTTTCCCTGTTTTAGGCCATTCCCCCATGTTAAAACAATAATCTTGCTTTGGGTAGTGTTGCATCTATTCCAAAATAGAGTTTAAATATGTACAGCATTTCTTTTTCTGAGCCTTTCTAAATGTAAACAGTGGTATTCAAGCATTTTGTGTTTGGAATAATAGTATCTTACTTGATTTCCTTTTACTGTGCTCTATACAGTGTGTATTCAGAAAGTGCAGTGTTTGTTTAATTGAATGATAGCAGTGCATGGTGAGACCTTCATAGATCATGAGCATTTATATAGATTATCAGAAATTCTTAAATGTTTAGATCCCTATTGCCTGTTTTAGATAGTAAAGATAGTAAATGAGGTAGAGCTAACTCATGAAATCAATAGACTCTTAAATGCTAAAATATTAAAATTACATGTATTAATGAGATAAAATGTGATGTTTTGATAATACATAAAATACAATTAGATTGATCATATGCCCTCAAATATCATTTCTTTATAGAGAAAGATTTTAATATGCTTTTTTTTAGCATTTTGAAATGTACAGTTAATTATTGCTTGTGATAGTCATAGTATTATCTAATAGGATGCTGTAACTTCCTGCTTAACTGCAACAAGAACTTTAATATGAAACACTTGCAAAATCCCTTTTTACAGGGAGAATGCAAATCTCTGTAGTGTACTGTTTCAGTTTTAGTATATGTACTGCTGAACTGAGCATAGTGTATGTCTGTTGAATTATGATTGTATTCTGATGAATTTCCTATGCATTCCCCCACTTGAAATCTGTATTTAGGAAGAGAGAAGTGAGTAGCATCAAATCTTTTCACTTTGATTGGATTCTAAAATATTTTATTTCCACTCTAAGGTTGATAAATGTGTCTGTCTTTGTTCTGCCATGGAATTTTTCAGAAATTATACATCAGAGATTGAAAGGGCACAGCCATCTGTCTTCTAGTTATTTGCCATGTGTGCAGTATTTTACAACAGAATTCTAAGCAGTAAATATCAAGATGCCATAAAGTCAGTGAAGTGTAGATCACAAAATTTTAGAACTCTATAGAAATTTAAGAATCAGATTATAGAAATTTTCAAATGAAAAGAGGTAAGAGGATCCCAGCATGTTATTTTTATAAAGTCATGTAGGTGCTTATTAGGGCTGAGCAATGAAAGGAGAGTCCTAGGAGTCTGGCTCCTTTTCCTCTGTGACCCTTATCATACATAGCCTGTTGGAACTGGTGTCATTTTAGGGAGCTGGTTTAATATAAGCACCTAGGAAGAACCTTGATACCAGAAGGATTTAGCCTGATGTGGCTGAATACAGATTGTTTTTCTCTTTGGCTCAGAATTTTTGGTTAATCTGGGAAATTCCTATCAGAAAGCAGTGTTCCGAGGACAGTGCTGAGTTTGTTGTAATATTTTTGTGTAGGAGTGGTAAAATACTAGGTTGATGCCATTTTAAGCCCAAGTTTATATAGTGTCAAAAAAAAAAAAAAAGAGATTAACAGTACCATTTCTTAGACTTACGGTTGTGAAGCATAAAATGGTGGTTTATGAATGAGCATGGTGAGGTATGAATGCCAAGGAGCTGTACACCCAGTAGTTTTCCTAGTCTTTAACCCTTGAGCTCAGAGTTAATTAACGTTCATATCAAATAAATCATTTTAAATCTTTATATATTATACCCCGGCATGCTGTGCTGGCCCTGCCTGCAGGGTGCACTGAAATGGTGACTGAGACTGGGCATGGTGGTATGCACCTGCAATCCCAGTTCTTGGGAGGCTGAAAACAGGAGAAACACTATGAGTCTAATCTATGTAGTGAGACCCTGTAGATCCTGTACCAAGTACATTAAAAATCTTTATATATTATTATTATGGTTTTATATGTAATACAAATCATTGAAATCTATGTTTTTGAAAAACAAATACTCTTTCTGTTTTATTGCAGGGTCTTGTAAATGTAAGTGAAGAAATTTAATTCAGTGCTATTCAGTAGAAATGTCTTCTTTGATTTTGTGTGATTTCAGATCATGTTGAACATTAACAATACTTCATCCTAAGCCAAGGATTCATCCTCCCTGAATTAATATTGTTACCTTGACAGTACTTGGAGTGAATTTGAATTCAGCTACTTTTTAATCCCTTTACCTCTTTTGATCTAGTGGTAAGATTTCGAGGTCTCTCAGCCCTGCTGTTTCTTTGAACTATAACAAAATTGGTGAAGAGAGAATTGACCTTGCCTCCTATACAACATGGCCTAATCAATTAAAAAATCTGTCACAGCTTCTCTTTGGACAGTTTTCATGTTTTTTCATCACATAACTGATTTTTGTCATCTTGTAACTCAACTTAGTCACCATCAGCTTCTCCTGCTCTTTTAATCGTACATCATATTCTTGAATAGACAGTTTGTAGTAGAATTTGTTGAATCAGTATATGAAGACATGAATTGTTTGACCAAGTTGGGCATAGTAATGTATTGGCACATTTCAATGTTTTTGATGTGCTTACTATTAAGCTACAATTACTTTAACCACTTAGGTTTTATATGTTGGCTTTGCTAAGTATTGTAGTTCTTTTTCTTCATTGGTGAGACAAAATACCTGACACCCAAAGTTAAAAGGAGGAAAGGTTTATTTAGTTTGTAGTTTGTGGGGGTTTCAGCCCATAAAAGGCTGTCATCAAGGCAGGGATCACAGAAAAGAAATAGCTCATGGCACACATGTCTTGAAGACAGCAAGAGCAAGCAAGCAAGCAAGGGAGGAGACAAGGCTCTTTTTGTCCTTTATATTGTATCCAGGATACTAGGATGAAGTTGTTGCCAAACCAGTTAGTGGACTGATGTAGTAGTCACACAACCTTAATCCCAGCATCACACACTAGATTCAGCCACCCCTGAAAAAACCCCCACCTATGACATCTAGTAAATATACATTGTCTAATATGATGTATATGAATTTATAGGCAGTGTAATGCAATAGGTAAGTATGTGTCTGACTATACTTATAGCTTACATCTGGGTGAACATAGAAGTAAAAGGCACATCTATGTAGAAGATAAGAATGCAGTATTATTATGGGCAGAGTAACCAACCATAATTTCAATGATGTTAAAAAAAAACTTGAGTAAGAAATTTAAATTGCTATTACTTGTGACTGGTTTTCTTGCAAGTAAGAACTTCTGTTTCAATCAGGCTTCTTCAGCTTCAGTTTCTTCTGAGAGATTGTGTATGTTATAAGAAAAAGATTCTCCTAGTTAAATCATGTAACTCAGTTGTGTCACAAATTTTCTGATCAAGGAGATTATGGGGCTACAGAGGAATATGATCAATGATGTAGAGTGTGACTAAGGAGAGTCACTTGGAGAGAAAACTTTCTCTCAGTCTTCCACAGAGAGCAAATTGGTCAAGCAGTGGCCATGACTCATCCACATGGCTGACGCTGACAAGGGATCTACAAAGTGTAGTTCAGAGTTACAGGATACACCCTGAGGGTACTGACTGACCTTATCTGATACAAAAAGTTACATTTCTTGCTATACAGGTCTTGCTTTAAGTCAGTCTTAACCATCCAGCAGAAAAGTATAAAAATGGAGGTATATAAAATCATATTAATATACTGACTGTGAATGGCTCAAGTCAACAACTTCTGTGGAAAACCCACTTCTATTGTGGACTGCTGATCTGTGTTGGATTGTTTTATTAAAAAAAATATATATATATATGATCTATTCCTGTTTTGAAAATCTATAACATATGTATTGTTGTATGTTACCCTGTTTGTGTCATTTTTTCTATTTGTTTTTGCTTCTATTTTTCACTCTTCAAGTTAAAATACAAATAAATAATTTTTTTTTTAAAAAAAAGATTCTCCTAGTTAAGTCTTAAAAGAATGAGTGAAAAGAGGTTAACAGTCACCTTAAGATACCATCTTTCTTCCTTGAATTCTTTGTGGTTTTATTCTTAGCTCTATAGTTTTAACATAAAGACCAGAACTCACAAATAAATTCCAGTATGATAAAAAAAAACATATGTAAAAGTCTTTGAATGTCAAAAAAACTATAAGAAAAGTTAAAAATAAAACTGGAAGTAAAGTATTTGTAGCTTGTATCATAGAGAAAGGATAATTTCCCTAATACTAGGCTTGCAGCTATAACCCAAAGCCCATATCCAGCCTGCTGCCTTTTATGTAAATCAGATTTTATTAGAGCACAGCCACATTCATTCTTTTTCATATGGTTTCTGACTACTTTTACCCTACAGTAGCAGAATTGAGAGGTTAAGCAGATACCTCTTGGCCCACAAAGCTGGAAATATTTACTGTCTGGCAATTCACAGAAAATTGTGTGAGCTCTTACACACTGAATAATGAGCTTCTCTCAAATCAATATTGATAAGATCAACACTAGAATAGGCAAGAGAGGTAGTACTTTAGTGTCACAACACAAGAACAGCAACTGTTCTTCCCAAATGGTTCAAATGAAGGGTGGTTAATGAGGATTAGGGGACAAATAAGGGCTGGCCTGACACTTAAGACCAGTAAGAGCAAGATGCCTACAGTCCCTGCAGTGGAAGACCTCAGCAGGAGAAAATGGTGTCCCAGAACTCAGTGAGAGTTGGAGTAGGGAGAGTAAAGGATAAGTTACATGAAGGTACAGCCACCATAAGAAACAGGCATTAAAACAAAGTAGAATTGGTTAGAAATATCTTGATTACCCTTCTCCATCTTATAGTCTCCCGCTGTATCCCAGAAGTGAGGAAGTACAGGTTCTTAGAGCAAATGGAAGGTATACTGAAATGTTACTTCATCAGTTGGCTTGGCAAAGAGTAAAATGTTTGATAGCACTCTCTATTAGCAAAGATATAATGAAATAGGTACTATATAGATACAGATACTTATGGCTGTGTGTGTATTTTGTGGCACAAAAGCAGTATCTCTCAAAATTATGGAAGCACATTTTGACTCAACATTTACACTTATAGGAATTTACCCTATAAGTATTTTGGAATATTCGTGAGTTGACATAAGTATAAAGCTATTTTTGGAACTTTTGATTTTAGTAAGAAGAGAATCGAGAAAACCTAAATGTCCAAGAGGAGAAAACTAAAACAAATTATGCCACTTCTATTCATTGGAATTCACGAGAATACTCTGAAATATGTTGCTTTTTATGTGTTTTCAAAAAGGAAGAATAGTAATGTGTAAAATATTTTTGTATATGCATGTAAGAACCCAAGAACTGGTAAAATTAGGTGCTTCTGGAGACGGAGATTACTCTGGATTAGTCATCTTTTAAAGCCTTCTGGGTTTTTATTAAAAGAAAATGAGTAAATTTATGGGCTACTTATTACATTATTAAATTTCATTTAGCAGTTTGAGAAGAATCTCAAAATTTTCGTCCTTAATGTATGGTTTTAAATATCTTTTCAAATGAAATCTGAAAAGCTAACTGGGAGACCCAGGGTGATGAAGCCTCAATAGCTATCTATTGAGGCTTCAATAAGGAAGCTGTACCCTCTCTCTTCTTCCCAGTATTAATTCTTTGCTATTGTTGTTAGTCCTGGACACTACTTCTTAAGTCTTTGTTTTCATCAGTGTTCTTGATGTTAATAACACTAGATAGGGATTTTTTAAATACTCAGTCATTTGTATGTTCAACAAATTCAGGCTGCCCCCATCTGTTAGTTTGATGTATTGAAACTTTTATTTTACTTTAGATACACCCTTTAGTTGTTTGGAGCTGTGTCTTCTGAATATTTATTTTCAGATGCAGCAAGTTCTATATTATCAACAAGTAAACATTTGACAATCCAAAGATCAAAATATAGGAACAAGTATAGATTTCAATCCTATCTCTTTTTAGTTATTTATTTCTGGGCAGGATTTGCCTTACTTGGAAATAACTAAATATGGATGAGCACATGTTGCCAATTGATTTTTAGCCATAATTGCTTGTAGTAGAAAAAGAGGCAAAGACAATAGATTGGGAATATAGGCAATCAGAGATGAGATTCCTACACCTGCCAGATTCCATGTGTAGCACACAGGCATCCACAAAGAAATTGCAATGCTGTTATTGTGTGACAAGAGGTTCCAATTAATGTGATTTGGATGCATCTGTCTGCCAGTAACTCACCTTGTGAAATGACAGTCCCATCCTGCTGTTGTAGTCAGTCAAAAGGCTCGTTTAGTGAGTGACACAGGAAGCACCCTGGAAACTATGCTGGGTTGAGGGTGGAGGGACCCTCTGTTCATTCCATTATGGTGTTTCAACCCAGCAATAGCAGCTTTCAGAGAACATGTCTAGCTGGAAAGCTTGTAACAAGATGGCAGTTTATATAGTAAATGCCATTCTGCAAGCATATATTACTCAAGTATACAGCCCTGGAGTCGGAGTTTAACACAGCATACTGCATATTGCCAGGTTTTAATCACCGTAATAAAGAAAGGTTTACCCTATTAACTTTGGCATGTAAAAGACTTGAATGGTATGTGTATGTTTTAGGTCCTAATTTAGAATTGAGTTTATAATTATTTATCCTGAGTCAGTGACCTAGAAGGAGGTGGAGGTGGATGTTAACTTTGTCAGGGATATTGCTTCCAGTTTCTTTCTAGAACACTGATACTTTGTTCTCTCTCTCTCTCTCTCTCTCTCTCTCTCTCTCTCTCTCTCTCTCCCCTCTCTCCTCTTTCCTCTCTCCTTTTCTCTGTCTCCTTTCCTCTCTCTCTCTTTGTCTCTCTCTCTGTCTCTCTGTCTGTCTGTCTGTCTCTCTCTGCATGTGTGCATGCATGCATAAGCATGCACCTCTCTGTCTCTCTGTCTGTCTGTCTCTCTCTGCATGTGTGCATGCATGCATAAGCATGCACATATTTTCTTCTGTCTTATTCATGGAGTATGAAATAACCAGGAGCTTTATATAGGCTAACTCATGCATGGTGAGGGGATACACATTTCTGGGAAAGCTCATATCATTCTAGTATCTGCAGAGTGCTGTCTAAGCATCACCACATTCCTCTAAAATATCAAGGCCAGAATCTAGCCTGCAGCTTTCCATATATTTTCACAGTGCTTCATAGAGGCAGTATCTCCTTAGAGGGAGCCCATTCCTATATCCCTACCTCATACCACCCTCTCTAACCATGTACCCAGCTCCCTAGCCATTTGTACTTTTCCCTTTTCTACCGATTTGGTTGTACCAATGATCTGTTCTCTGCTTTAATTTATTTATTTATTTTGTACTTGGAATCAAACTTATGACCTTGTGCTTGCTGAGCAGGCACTGTGCCACTGAGCTATCTCCCAGGATCCTGAATCTTTATGTGAGTCCATTTCTTTAAGTCTGAGTTCTTGAGAATATGAGACCAGATTTTACCCATTCCATTTTCTTTCTCTGTAAAAGAACATAGTAATTAATTTTTGGCCTTAGCCTTTTCACTAAACTGTGGTTCTTGGCCAACTGGATCATAATTCTTTGCAGTCTATTCTACTATTCATATTTTTTATGAAGAAAATTGTTGGTATTCAACTTGCAGGTTTTTCACAGGAATTTGGATTCATGCTGTCCAGTATGAAATAAAACACATTTCTCCAAAATCCCAAACTCCAGTAAAGGTAAATACGAAGAAGTGTTTGAATTGCAATCATCCCTTATTGTGGAGTTACATTTTCATTTGATCCCCAAACAAAAATTTATTTGTGTGTAACTCCTTCAAAGGGAATAAAAGCACATTAGTGAGCCTCTATTATTGCGAAGAACTCCTGTGCTAGGTGATTTTCCATATATTTAATAATTATTGTTGCTCAGTTCCATGTTATCTAGTTGTTGTAGTGTTCCTCTGAAGTACATAGTTTTATTTCTTTGAATTAAACCTATTATTTTGAGACAATCTCAGATTTATATGCAATTGTAAAAAATAATACAGTGAGACATCTGTATCCTTCATCTAGTTTCTTACAGTGATGTTTATTTAAAAACTGTCTTGCTGGAGATCAAACCTAGGAACCCTCTCATGCTAATTATAGGGCCTCACAAATGCTGATTACATGCTCAGCTACGGACCTACAGTTCAGCTCTGGTGGTCACATCTTGCAAAACTTCAGTACAGCAGCAAACCAAAATTGATTTGATACAGCCAAGAAGTATACTTTGCACCAGAAGAATCCTTCATATTGCTCTTTCATAGTTAAATCCACTTCTACCCCAACCCACCTGTAAAACCACTAATTTGTATGCTATTTTTATAATTATTTATGTATTTATTTACTTATTTTTTGTATTTCAGTACAGGATCTATAGGGTCTCACTATGTAGATCAGACTCGTAGTGATCCACTTGTGTTCATCCTCCTAAGAACTGGGTGGGATTCCAGCCATGCATCACCATTTCCAGTCTTAATCACTGTCTCTGGGCACCCTGGGGGCAGGACCAGTATCACACTCTAGAGATTGAACCCCTGCTGCTATGTTTGCCTAAGCAAGCGCTTTAATCCACTGAGCTATTTAGCTGGCCCTATATGTTTTAGAATGTTGTACAAATTAAAAATATACTGAAGTTGACTTTCATTCATTAGCATAATTCTCCAGAGATTTATCCAGGTTGTTGTATGAGTCTATAGTTTGCTTCTTTCATATTGCTAAGTAGTAATCCATGGTATAGATGGAACACATTTTAACCTTTCATTCAATGAAAGACATCAGAGTTGCTTCCAGTTTGGGGCTATTTGAAATGAAGTTGTTATAGACATTCATGTCCATGTTATATGGAAAAATTCATTTTCATTTTTATGGGGTAAGTGCCCAGGAATTGGTAAATTATACTGCAGTTGCATGTTTAGTGTATGTAGTAGTTTGTCCCTCAAGGGTTTGTTTTTATTGTTGCTGGACTTTATTATCCAGGGTGACAGTATGGAAGAACCCTTTAGTTGTGGGGTCTAGAGGGAGAACCTTAGGTGATGGGTGTGTGTGCTCAAAGTGACTATGGGGCACCAGTCTCTCTCACTTCCTATTTCAAGATTGATCCTTCCTACAACTCCTGCTTTAGCTTTTGCCATCCATCTTGAAGTGATGTTAACCAAATGGACCCTCAATATAACCTCTGCTATGTGTTTTTATTTTTATTTTTATTTATGTATTTAGTACAGGGTCTATAGGGTCTCACTATGTAGATTGAACTCTTATTGTTTCTCCTGTTTTCAGCCTCCCAAGCACTGAGATTACAGCACACACCAACACACCCAGTCCCAGTGACCTTCTCAGCACACCCTTGGGACAGGGCCAGCAGGGCATGTCCAGAATTGAACTATGTTTTGAGCTAAACAAACCTCCTTTATTTAAAATTAAAGGTTTCAGGTATTTCAATATAATAATACAAAGTGGACTAATAAAGTATACAACTTGCAGTGATCCTCTAAAGTGATGGTGGGAAACTTATAGCATGCATGCCACAGCCAGCTATTTGTTATCGTTCAAAGCTCTAAAAGGTTTGCCATCACTGTTTTAAAGTACACATTCTTATATTTATTATTATTTGTAGATGAGGAAACAAAAGCCCATGAAATTCAGCTAACCTGACTAAAATTAGAAGGTTAGTAAGTAGTAAACTTTTAAGATTTGATGTCAAATCTGCCTCACCCTTAAGATCCATCATTTTGTGATCAAACCCAGTTCTACATGATGTGATCTTTTACACATAACAGTGTTTGGTTGAAAAATAAGAGTTACTGCTTTCACCTTACCTTGAATTACTAAAAATGAGGGGGTGACTTCATGGTTGTATAATTGTATATGGCTGTTTTCAAAAGAGCTAAAAAGCAAATATTAGTACAGAAGGTACCAAGGTCTAAGGAGGTAGGATCAAGTCAGGAGTTTTAGTATTATAATATAAAGTTAGTAAGCTTTATTATTATATATTTGCTGAGAAATTTAGGAATGGAATGGTTGCCCAGTGAATCAAGGGAAGAATCAAGACTTGGATCTAGGAGCTCTGTCCTTCTCTTGTCTGGTTGCTCGTTCTCCTTCAACTTGGACAGCCTTCAGTGATGGAGCTGACCACTTGGTGGTTGATGACCCTTGAAAAGACTGATACCATCAGAATTATGTGGTGTTTGTGGTAAAGTTGCAGATAAGGGAAGGGGAGAGTGAGACATTCCCAGGAGTTGAATGAGTTGATCATGCAACTCTGACAGTGTTTATGGTTATTAGATGCACTGGGGAGAATTTTCAGGTACTTCATATAATCTAAGGGATCGTTTCTGGGTGATATCTTGACAGAAAGATCTGTTGTGGGAGAACAGTACTCAGTATATGTGACCAATATTTAACTATTAATACTTCAATCCTGATAAGTAGAATGATATTGCCTGAATGTTTATTATGGAGCTATTGACTTTTTTCTTTTGTTCCCACTAAAAAGAAGATTTCATTTAGTCTGAGAAAATTATAGCCACAAAATGCTGAAATAGTAAAAGTGTCTTTTCAGTGTAACTTTAGAGGCCTTGTAATTTATGACTTTCTAAAAAAACATTCCTTCTGTTTTGAAAATTTAAAGGCTGGATAGTTACCACTTTGCTTTCTGCAGCCTAAGTATTGTTTTCTGAATTAAAACAGCTGATTTCATTTGATTTCCTGCAGACTACAATGAAAGTATGATAAAAATGAATTAATTTTGTAGTCATAGCTGGGAGACCTTTAAAACAGCTTCTTCCATTATTTTATTTTTACCTCAAATAATGTGTATATTTAGTTATTGTTTCTATAATAATAACAATGGATTTTTAGTAAATATTTAATTCAGTTGCTGATCTGAGTTTTTAATATTTTTTGGTGAAACTGGTATTTAATGTTTAACAAGCACATAAGTAAGATTCCAAAAGTTACTCTGAGATTTTACTCCCTCTTTTATTGGCAAATAGTAATTTGTTATCAAGATTGTTTGGTATGATCTATTATAATGATTACTATATCAGTGATCTTCCTTATGTGATTTCCTTCAGGACTCTTTAATGGAGTATAAAACACCTTGCTAGAAGCATATAGAAGACTAGTCTAAAACCATCATTTCATGTATCAGAACGTTCTTTACATGGCAGGTGATCCTGTATTTAGTTTTATCGGTGAAGTTGAACCTTATAATACATATGATTTCAAAGAAACATTCTGGAGAGGCAGTTCCACTTACTCCCCACAGACGCGTATATGTTCATACACATCCATAGTGTAGTGTTGCTGGTTTCACTTTAAAATTGGTATTATGTTTTGGGCTTTAAGTAAGAATATTTGATAAAAGGGTTCCACTGCAAATAAATAAATAACCAGAAAGCTATAGTTATGGCACTTAATAAGGGCTCTGTCATTAATGGTAAGTAGGAAATAAGACACCATTTGTATGCAGTTATGTATTTGTGATCTATATAGCAAATTTCTTACTAACATATATTTGAAAAACTTTATTTTGTAAGATTTTTCTTATACTGTGTAAGTGGATTACCTCACCTAGAATATAATACAGAGACTAAGTGACTGCTTGATTTTGCATATCCTATAGGATTCTGATTATTACCTTTGAGATTTATAAACATTTACTTAGAAAAAAAGAAAAACAAGTCATATTCTCCCAAACAGAATTAACTATAATTTTGGGGGTTTTTGTGTGTGTATACTTATTTATTTTTTTGATTAATAGGACAGTTTCAATAATGAATACATAGTATAAGAAGCAGACAGGATATCCTGTCCAAACACTATTAGTGCAAATCTTTCTACTCATTGAATTAAGCTGTATATCTATCCTGAGTATTCTGTATATACATACACAAAATGGTCCTTCCTTTGTATCCCCTTTTTGTTTAGTCCTATAAGAGATGGGTATTCCATTGGTATCTAAATACTATAGCTTTGTGAATTCAGCAAAACGATCCAACACAGTCCAGCAGTCTACAGTAGTAGTGGGTTATCTGCAAAAGTGGTTGACTTGAGCCTTTCTCAGCTCAGTTTATTAATATGGCTTTAATTTATATACATCGTTTTTATACTTTTCTGCTTGATGGTCAAGATGAAGATAAAGCAAGACCTATATAATAAGAAATGTAATTTTTGTATCTGACAATGTCAGTGATGTGCCCTCAGGATTTATCCTGTAACCCCGTACCACACTTTGTAGATCCTTTGCCATTGTCAGCATTGTGGATGAGTCACGGCCATTGCTTAAAAAATTTGCTCTCTTTGAATGCTTATTCTCCATGTGACTGGCCTTAGACACACTCTACATCATGATCACTGTCCTATGTGGCCACATAATCTCCTTGATCAGAAAATGTGGGGTGCATTGACTTACATGATGTTACAGTACCGGTTCTCCTATGTCCTGTGTTTTCAATGATCTTGAAAGATGCCATCTTTCTTCCAGTGAGCGTGTTTGGCTCCATTGTCGAAGATCACGTGGCTGCTTGTTTTTCTAGAGGCCTCTGCATCTTTTACTCTATTTCATTGATCCTCAGGTCTATTTCATTACCAATACCATGCTGATTTTATCACAGTAGCTTTGCAGTATAATTTCAAGTCAGGAATTGTAATGCCTCCTGTCTTGTCTTTGTTGGTCAGGACTGACTTTGCTATTATAGTTTTTTTCTGGTTCCAAATAAATTTAAGGAACGATTTCTCGAGGTCTGTGAGGTATGTTGGTGGTACTTTGATAGGGATTGCATTAAATCTGTACAATTTTAGGAGTATGGCCATCTTTACAATGTTGATTCTTGCTATCCATGAGCAGGGAATATCTTTCCATTTTCTGAAATCCTCTATGATCTCTTTTTTCAGACTACTGTAATTTTCCATGAAAAGATCTTTGACTTCTTTAGTTAGATGAATTCCAAGGTATTTCATTTTGCATGGTGCTATTGTAAAAGGTATTGTTTCTCTAATTTCCTTTTCAGTGTGTTTGTTATTTGTGTAGAGGAATGCTGTTTACTTTCGGGTATTGACTCTGCTGTGCTACTGAATTTGTGTATCAATTCTAGTAGCTTCTTGGTGGAGGTTTTTGGGCCTTCCAAGTAAAATATCATATCCACTACAAATAATGATAATTTAACTTCTTCTTTATGTATTGTTATTCCTTTTATTTCTTCCTCTTGTCTAATGGCTCTAGCTAATGATTCCAGAACTTTATTGAACAGGAGAGATGAAAGACAAAATCCTTGTCTTGTACCAAATCTGAGAGTAAAAGATTTCACCTTTTCCCCATTTAGAATTATATTAGCCATTGAGTTGTCATAGCTCGCTTTTATCAAATTGAAGTAGAGGCCTTCTATTCCAATTTTCTATAGGACTTTGAACATGAATGAGTGTTGGACTTTGTCTAAAGCCTTTTCTGCATCAATTGAAATGATCATGTGGTTTTTAGATTTTGGTCTATTGATATAATGTATTACATTAATAGATTTTCAAATATTGAACCATCCTTGCATCTCTGGAATGAATCCTACCTGGTCATGGTGTATGATCTTCTGGATAATTTGCTGTTTTCTATTTGCTAGGATTTTATTGAGGATTTTTGCCTCTATGTTCATGAGGGAGATTCGCCTGTAGTTTCTTTTTAAGTTGCATCTTTCCCTGGTTTTGGTGTCAGTATAATACTTGTCTCCAGGAGTGATTTTAGGAGAACTGTTTCTTTTTCAATTTCATTGAAGAAGGGCTGGTGAGATGGTTCAGTGGAATAAGCACTTCCTGGGCTAGTGCAAGGGCCTGAGTTCAATCCATCATTCTGCCAAAAAATGAAATAAAATAAAGTGACAAAAAAGTCAATTTCATTGAAGAGTTTGAGCATTTAGGGATTATATCTTTTATAAATTTCTTGTGGAATTCAGCAGTGAATCCATGAGGAACTGGACTTTTCTTTGTTGCCAGGCTTTTTATTATATTTTGTATTTCTTTGGCTGTTATTGGGTTATTGAGAGTTGTTCTTGATTCAGTTTTGGTAATCTGTAATTTTTAGGAATCTGTCCATTTCGTCTGTGTCTTTTATTCTGTGAGCATAAAGTCTCTCGAAGTAGCTATTGATAATCTTCTGAATTTCCACAGAGTCTGTGGTGATTACACCCTTTTCAGTCCTTATTGCTTGTATTTGAATTTTTTCTTTCCTCTTTTTGATGAGGTTAGCTAGGGTCTTATCGATTTTATTTAGTCTTTCAAAAAACCAGCTTTTTGTTTCATTAATTATTTTAACTGTTTTCTTCATCTCAGTTGAATTAATTTCTCCTCTAATCTTTTATGATTTCTTCCCGTCTTTGGGCTCTGGGTTTGATTTGCTCTTCCTTTTTTTTTTTTCTAAATGGCAGAGGTGAACCATTAGAGTGAACCATTAGTTTATTTGTTCCAGTTCTGTTTTCCTAATGTGTGAGTTCACAGCTATGAATTTCCCTCTGAGAACTGCTTTCATCGCATCCCATAAATTCCAATAGGTTGTGGTTGAATTTTCATTTTATTGTAGATATTGTTGAATTTCTTGTTTAATTTCATCTGTGACCCTTTGATTGCTGTGTAGGGTGTTAATTTCCATGTATTTAGGTTTTTTTCTGGTTTCTTTTGTTTTTTATTTCCAGTTTCATTGCAATGTGGTTGAATAATATGCATGGGATAATTTCTGTTTAGTTGCATGTACTTAAGCATGACCTATGGATTAGTATGTGGCCTATTTTAGGAAATGACCCATATGCAGTTGAAAAAAATGTGTATTCAGCTGTGGTTGGGTGAAACACTATATGTCCACCAAATGTATTTGTTCCAAGCTGTGGTTCAGTTCTTCTACTTCTTTGCTAAATTTTTGTGTGGTTGACCTATCTTTTTGGGATAAGTGGCATTAAGGTCTCCTGTTAAGATTGTGTTCTTAGACATTAAGTTTTTCATGTCCATTAAGATTTGTCTTATATAGTTGGGTGCTCCCGTGTTTGTTGCATATACATTTATGAGTGTTACCTCTTCCTGTTGAATTTGTCCCCTAAGCAGTGTATAGCGGCCTTCTTTATTCCATTTCATCATTCTTGGTTTGAAGTTCAGATTGTCTGAGAACAGGATTGCTACCCCTGCTTTCTTATGATGTGCTGCTGCATGTAGTATTTTTTTCCAGCCTTTGATTTTCAGCCTATGTATTTCTTTGAGTTAAGTGAGTTTCTTGTATACAGCATATTGTTGGATTTTGTTTCCTAATCCACTGTGCCACTCTATTTCTCTTAATTGGTGAATTGAGTCCATTTACATTGATGGTTATAATTGAGATGTATTGCCTTATGATTGGCATGTTATTTACCTGCTGTTGTTTATTCCTTTTTGTCCTGTGTTTAATTTTTTGCCCTATTTAATGGGTTTCTTCTGTTCTCATTGATGGAGTTCAGTTCATTTTGGTCCCTCTCTAGAACATCTTGCAGCAGTCTGTATAGAGATGGCTTTGTCATCATGAAATTCCTTAGTTGTTCTTTGTCATGGAAGTATTTTTTCTTCATCAGACTTGAAAGAGAGTTTGGCAGAGTAGCCAGGGTTGGAATTTGTTTTCCTAAAGGACTTGAAGTACTCTGCTCTAAGCTCTTCTTCCTTTCATGGTTTGTGAAGAGAAGTCAGCTGTAATTCTGATGAATTTTCCTTTGAATGTGATCTGCTTCTTTTCTCTAGTGACTTTTAGTATATTATTCTTATGTGGGATCTGAGATCTTGACTATTATGTGTCTCTGTGTATTTTTAATTGAGTTGAAGTTATTTGGCGTTCTTTATGCTTCGGTTTCCTAAATGTCAGATTGTTTTCTTATATTTGGGAAGTTTTCTGCTATTACTTCTGCCCATATTGTTTTTATATCATTTGTATTGACTCCATCCTTCTCACTGATGCCTATTAGTCTCACATTGTTAAACTTTACATCATCTTGCAGTTAATGAATTATTTTTTCCTGTGTTCTAGTTGTTTTTAAGAGTTATCTTCTTACCTTTTCATTAGCTGCACCAGCATCTTCAAGATTGAAATTCTGTCTTCACTTTCACTCAAACAGTTTCACAGACTTATAGTTGAGATTTTAAGTTCCTGTATATCTCTTTAACTGCTTCACGCAATCTATTTCTTTCCTACATTGCTCATTCAGGGAATCAGTCATTTCTTAATCTCCTCTGTCTTTTTATCAATGTCTTCTTTAGAAGCAGTTATTAATTCTTTTACTGCAGTTTTTCAAATTGGGTTTCCTCCATATGTGTCTGTATTCAATTCTTTACTTCAGATGCTATGAATTGAGAGATTTCTTTTTTTATTTCAGAAATGAATTCTGCTCTGAGTTTCTCTATACCTTTCTGATGTTGTTTCTTTACTTCCACCACTGTTGATCCATACATTTCAGTTGAGCTAGTGTCCTCTGCAGGTGTTCTGTGTGGGCATTGGGTTTCCTCTATATGCTTCTGTATTTGATTCTTTACTTCAGATGCTATGAATTCAGATACTTCTTTTTTATTTCAGAAATTGATTCTGCTCTGATTTCCTCTATACCTTTCTGCTATTGTTTCTTTACTTCCGCCACTATTAATTCATACATTTCAGCTGAATTAGTGTCCTCTGCACTTGTTCTGGGTGGGCTCGACATCTGAGATTGCATTTTGTTCCTTGTCTTTATCATTTTGTATAGCACTGACCTCTGACCTTTGGTTAGAGCTTTGGTGAAGTTATAACCTTAGCACCTACTGAATTTCGGGTGCACCTCTATTAAGTTTGAATTTATCCAGTTATGTCTGGCTTGGGTCTAGCTATTGTGTTTAGCTCCTTCCTGGTGCAGCCCTTGAAAGTGAGGTTTTCCAGGATACATTCTCAGGTTCAGGGTGGTTGGTATCCCCTGCCCCCTTCTGTGTGAGATTTGCCATAATTTTCCTTCTAGATACTTGCAAACATATTCTTCACTTCCTTTTATTTTTTGGGTGGAGACCATACTGAGAGTCAGTCTTTTTCTCTTTCCCTCCCTCTCTCACTGTGTGTGTGTGTGTGTGTGTGTGTGTGTGTGTGTGTGTGTGTGTGTTTGTGTGCGTGTGTGTGTGTGTTTCTGGAAGAAATATGAAGGGTAAGTTATATGGTTTATATGTGACAGGGTCAGAGTAATTCATATATTCTCTCTTCCATATCATATGATAAAAAAGCAGAAGTATAGTTGAAAAAAGTATTGGACTATGATGTGAGACCTGAATTTAGTTTTAATTTAACTCCTAGACCACCTGGCCAAGGCATGTGCTATAAAGTTGATGATTTCTGTATTTCCTTCTTTTACCTCCTCCCACGTGATAATAGTAGTCATCCCATAATTTTGATGTAATCATTATTTCCTTTTTACTTTCATTAACTGGCCAATATTTGATATTCACAGAAGTCTTTCTGAAACAATAGCATCTTTTCAGGTGCTTACCAGGCAATGTTTTAAAGCAAGTTATATATATTAATTTAAAATAGCCTTATAACTATGTGACATAAGTAGCTAAAAGTGGAGAGTCAGGATTTGAATTTGTGCATTTAGCTCCTAAGTGTGCTCTTTTTTTCCTCTTTTAAATGTTTTTCTTTGTCTCAAAGTTGAAAATCATAGTTTCATTGTCCAAACAAAGTGAAACAGCTCATTTTCTGTATCATGCTATACACTGAGAAAAACAAAGCATGAATCTTTTCCCTTTGCCAGTCTTTAATAGTAGTGTCTCTCAAAAGCGATAAAGAATGATGCTTTTCTAGTGGAACTGGGGTTGGGGGAGTGATTTAAACAATTTCTCACTCAGCCATTTTCAGGCATTCTGTGTTCTCTGTCTTTGTGTTGTTATTCTAGGAAGAAGACACATTTGATTCATCAGCTAGTGCTTGCTATAGTATTTAATCTTCTATTTCTGATTGCTAATTTTTAAGGACCACAGTTATACATAGGGACATATTCAAACAAAGCTCTCTATCAGTGCCCTTGGCATGTCATTTCTTGAGACTCTTCTTACTAATTAGCCAGAGTTTGTTTCTAAGTAGATGCAGCTTTAATTCCCAGCATTTGCACCTCATAGCTGTTCTCTTATAGAGATGAAATCCAGGCCAGTTACCTAGTAATTTATTCAAGAATAAAACCTGCTTATATCTAGATAGAGAGGCAAATGTGATTGGGAAATTTAGCTCATATTGATTTGTGCAGAGAGGTCATAGCCTGTCCACAGTGCAGCTGATGCCTTAAGCAAAGCAATATATAATCTTGATAATGGCAATGAAATTCAGTTGTCTTATTTAATTGGACTTTTATTTAACAAAACATCCACTACTCTGTAGTTCCTGCTCTCAGCTGCTGCTACAAAGCCTGTGTTTCCAACTTTCAATGCCTTTCAGGGTGGAGGAGAAGAAACTGATTTTGTAACAAAATTTTGTATACTTATCAGGAGTTAAACATTCAAAGAGGTCACAGACAGAATGTTGAAATAATACATTTACAAAGTGAGGTGCTGATACTCGTGCTCAGAAATCATATTGAAATGCTCATTTTCATTTTTCCATTTTCTCATTTTCCATTTGAATGGGTTTTGATTTGCTGAAAAAATATATACAAATAAAAAACTTGATCTGTGAAATTTTTGTTATGTTGCTGAAAAAGCAATGGAATCATATAACTGAGATGCCTTTTCATCAATGAAGTGATTAATTACTAAATCAGAGAGTATGGAGGCTGATCCATAATCAAGCAATGGTTAAGTGAATTCTGTTCCTCTCTAAAAGGATCTCCTGGAAGCCTTTCTTCCCTTAAATGTGTATGACAGACAATACTGAATTGGGTGGCAGTTGGATGGTAGACATTTCTCTGGTTGTAGGAATCCAAGTTTGTGGGATTTATTGACTTTTGTGGATACATTTCACAGTCTCCTCCTATTTGACCACAGACTATCATACAGCATGGTCTCCGTGGGACAGAGTGGGTGACCACAATTTGTGCTCTGTGCACCATAGGAAAAAATTCTTTTGATGCTAAGGATTGTCAAGGTTTCACACATGCCAAGTACTGTACTAACACCCTAAGCATTTCTATTTAGTGATAGAAGTACTTTTTGCAACAAAGTAGAAAAAGTTAGAACTCTGCACCATGTCACAGGACTGCTAAGCTCCTCTTCTCTTTCTTGAACTCTGTGATTGGCAGTGAAAGCAACAAAAGGGTCCTTGTGGCCTTAGGTTATGGAGAGGAGAGATGATAGAGGGATGCTTCCACTTGAGGGTGGCAGCCATGTTTGCCTCATTTATCTGACATGTTTCTGCGATTAGCATTTGGAATACTAGTACTTTATCCTAACAAAGCAAATGATGATCTCTTTAGTGTTTATTTTTATAATGAAATTTGTTATTGACCTTAATAAACAATAGAAATGATCTATATTGAAAACTATATAACATTGATTTGAGACAGGCCTTGTGAAAAAGGGGCTGTGAGTTTGATACTATAATAAATGATGAGAATTTTAATTTTCAATCAGGTTATATGAAACACAGTAAAATTTTTTTATTTTCTTTCTCATTAAACATAGTAGGTTTTTAAACATAAAGCCCCAAAAAGAAACCATAGTATTCTGTAAAGAATGGAAGCAGACCAGTAGTTAAGATCATGAATTTTACAATTAGGCTTTCTGATTTCAGTCTTGATTCTGAAAATGTTATCTAAGCTCCTGGACTTAAGTATCCTTATCTATAAAATGAAACTAATAATAAGAGTATCTACTTTGTATGTTGCCATAGTATTATATGAGTCAGCATATGTAAAACATTCAGAAGACTATCTGGCACATAGTAAATGTTTGCTCCTGGTATGCTATAATTATTGTTGTGCTTAAATAATTATTATTTTGACTTCCTAATAGCCTTGTTTCTTGTAAGAAGTTGAGGAGACTAAAGCATTTAAAATGGGGTGGTTAATTATTTCATATGTTAAATTAGATTAAGTGTTTATAGAAATTGAATTTATGGAATAAACCAGCCTTTGAAACCTAAGTAATCAAAAACATGTTCCCTGTACAGCTCGTTAGGGAATCCATTCCACAAGAAGCCTCCCTAATGTGTGTAGCAGTTTCTCATTGAAAACCATAGGTTCTGAGAATCCTATTTTGCCTATGGTGCCTTTTGAAAGGTTTTGTGCTGGAGAAAGGCAAGGCAGCATGGATCTTTATGTGATAGTTGGCCTCTATATAAGTCTTATTGGATTCAGCACTTAGTTGTATTGCTGTGCAGCAGTGGTAGAAAGTAGCTGTCAAACCTGTCAGAGGACGGGATTATGTTCAGATGGAGCTGCGACAAAGACACCATAAGACACTGCTCTGACTGGGTAAAGAAGGTGGTGAAATCCCTTGGTTCCTAGAAATGAATACTTGTGAAATCGACAGTAAACCATTCTGGCAGGCCAATAACAGTCCTATAAACAAGAAGATATGTACTGTGCATGTGAAGAGAAAAATGTTTTGTAGTCTCTTTTCTTTCTAATATATTTTATATAGCTTGTTAAATTTCTTTATGCTGTCCTGCTATGTAAGTATTTTCATTTACAGATACAATTTTCCAGGAAGCAAAGATTTTATTTTAATACTATTCTTTTGAAAATATTTTATGTATGTATAATATATATATTATACTATATGTGATATATATATGTATATATGTATATATGTGTATATATAATATATACACACACACATATATATATATATAATGGATTTTATGGATTCAATGAGTTCTTATTTCAAGAACTCAGCTAAAAGAATCTTTTGTGGAAATAATAATCATAGCTCTTTTTGTCTTTTTGACAGTGTCTTTGGATTATAGAAGTTCTAAGACCAACATATGTAAATCAGATTCTGTATTTAGTGAAAGCTTTTGCCTATACTAATGTTATTTCTCTTTTTAACCTTTCTCAGTATCTTGCTTTGGAGAAAAATCGAAAGAATAGATAAAAAACAGTACAAGACTGTAGAGTAGCTTTCGCATGTGGACATTTGGGACTGGCTACGTCTTCTTTGAGCGTTGTAGGACATTTAGCAATCTTCCTGGCCTTTGCTGGTTGTGCTTTGCACCTAGTCATCACAGTGTCTCCAAACAGAATCAGGTGGTACATGTTGCAGAGTTTAGCATGTAGAATTATGACTAGAATTATGTGCTATGATAGAGCATAGTGAAGACAGAGCGTCATTACTGTGCTATTCCTGCCAAAGATGTGCAGCCTGAATTGAATCACAAAGGAACATCAAGCAGACCACAATTGAAGAACATTAAATAATAAACTGGCTTCTAATCTTTAAAGGTGCAAAGGTCATGAAAATTGAGCAAATCTAAACTTTGATTTTGAACTCTGTCTTCTTGATTTGGAAAAGGATTACTGTGGAATAATTTGTGAACCTTGAATAGCATTTAAGGATTAGACTATAGGAATGTATCAGTGTTAACTTTCTTAGTTTCAGGTTTTATTGTAGGATACTGTCATTGTATATTGAAACAGTTTGGGATAGGCTATTACATTAATAACTTATTTCAGATAATTCAGAAAAAAATAAGTTGTACTGTTCTTGTAGCATTTCTTTTTGAAATTCTTGAAAAATAATTTAAAAATGAATGCTGGCAGTGCTGATAGTCTTAGGCTATACTAATATCCTTTGCATAACAAATTAACAAAATATGTTAAAAAGCCTATCAAATGTTCACGGGTTGACATCTGTTTTCTGTTCAAAAGGGGAAAACTTTGAAAAGGTGATTTATTGAAGTCCTATTAATAATTATATAAGCACCACATTCTTAATGATGTACCAAATTTATAGACAAAGGACTGTAAGCTGCTCATCCCACCATTCTTAATGTTAGACACCAGTGGCAAAGTGTCTTTGAATTTCTTTGTTTTTCTCGTTTACTTCCAGTACCTATTTTACTTTCGTCAATGTAATTCTCCTTTGTTTTCTTTTCCTCCCTCCCATCCACAGACACTGTACTTCTTGTTTTTACCTTAGCTAACTCACCGTGTTCCTTCCCTCTGCCTTCATCTCTGTTCACACCCTTGTTCTATTAAGGCTCTGCCTTCTATGTCTTACTGAGAACAAGCTTTATCGTTTGTGTTGAAACATTTACAAATGTGTACTTTTATTCTGCAACTTTAGCATAGTATTTCCTCTTTCTAAGGCTATGCTAATCGTACATAGCCTCTGTGAAAAAGCTTCCATTTTTAGCTTGTAGCTGTGAGACAGTGTTAGCCTGGCCATGGTCAGCTCAGCACCACAGCGTCCATGGTAGACTTGGAGCTCTAGACCTTAGACTTCAATATATACGTACATTTTTGAGACAATTAAAAATGCAATTATGGTATCATCCAGCAGTTCTGCTATTGTGTTTATACCAAAAGGAATTGAATGCATGGATTCAACCAGATATTTGTGCAGCCATGCCATAGCAGCATTATTCAGTTACCAAAAGATAGGGGCAACCTTTGTTAGGAAATAAGTGGAACATACACACAAAGTGGAATTATATAAGGAGATTTGGACACATAATGCAGCATGGACAACTTGAAGACAATATAGTAAGTGAAATAAACTGGTTATAGAAGGCAAAGTACTGCATGGTTGCACTTAAATGAGACAGCTAGAGTAGTCAGATTCATAGATATGGAAAGTTGAATGGTGGCTGTTGGGGCTAAGAGACAAGAGTAGGAAAAGAGGAATTATTTAATAGCTTTGGGTTCAATGTGCATAATAAAAATTTGTGGAGACAGATGGGATGATGGTTGCACAATAATGTGAAAATGCTTTATGCTAGTGAAATGTACACTTACGTGTGGTGTATTTAGCCACAGTTAAAACGTCTTTGTGATGTATTTATGTTTTACATTGCTGGGGATTCTTCTACATGCTAAGCAAGTACTCTGCTGATTGCCTACAGCCCAGCACAAAGAATACAATCTTCTTCATGTGGTACTAATAGAAATTTACCTCAGTTTGTTGGATTTAGAATCTGCCCTTTAGTTTATGGCATATAGGTAGATTCTATCTCTTCTTGTGTATTTTAGTAGGACATTTAAAGAAGCTATCTAGTGAAGTTTTAAAGGCCTAAAATTAGCTTTTCTTAAGCACCTACTATGAACAAATAATCCTTCTTAAATATGCTCAGTAACTTCACAAAGGATCTGCTTTATCCTTCATGCTGTTTTGTGAAGTACTTCGTCCACCTAGTGCAAATGCAGTGTCACTTGCTTACCAGGAAGTTATTTGGACTACATCATAATTTGTTGCTTGGGATAATTTCTCTTAGTGTATATATTAAAAACATGTTAACTTGCTAACAAAAGCTAAATTTTGACAATGCCTTTCAATTCTAGGTGATATATTTTTATTTTTTTCTAATATTTTTCTTTTCTATTTGTAAAATCGTATTAGTAAGAAGGTGTATATAGTACTGGGAAAGATTTCTTGGGTGGAGTTTTCCACCTTTCTGTTTTCCGTTCTTAGAAAACAAGAGATGAACATTTGACTCTGATGAACAATAATAGAGGACCAAATAAGAAAAGCATACAGTCTATTCACAGTACAGCCTGTGGTTTTCAGCGGAATTCCCCTTGTGTTCAAAAAGCCACTTTTATACAAATGTGTTTGGGGCCCTTTTCTAGCTGCACATTCCAGACTATCTCATACCTGGCATGTCCCTTTAGGCTTGTGATTTGCCTGTCAGTTTCATTTCATCCTTGCTACATTGGCTAGATTTGCATTGTTAAATTGTCCCAATTATTCTTTTTAAAAAAGCCAACCCACAAAATCAAAATTAAATAAATGTAATACATCACACCAATAACTGTTATACTGTAGCCTAGAAATCATAGAAGTGCTATTGCTACATAATAAAATTATGCATGTGAATGAAAAAATGAGCTGTAGGTGATGAATGTGAAATCTTAACATGGCAGGTTTCTCAGATTTAAATCATGTACAAAAAGCCTATTGAAAATGCAGTCTATCTTCTTGGCACATTTTAAGAACAGTTTTGAATTTATTTTTCCTCTTGGAAATATAATTCCTGTACCTGTTTTTTCCTTTCAGATACTAAGCATGCTTTTTGAGGGAGGGAGTAGAATAGTAAAGACAGTGCTTATGAAAAATGGACAGTAGAATTTTTTTTATATCAGTTAGAAACACAATAGCATCCTCCAAGTCTTAGATTTCTGTCATTTGTCCAAGTGTGCCCCTGAACCCGTGCCTTATATATCCTTTCTCTTAATGCCACCAGGGCAGATGGATGATAGACACATTTATGATAACTGAATATCATAGCATATGTGGTGGAGTCCATTTTCCTTCTGAGTGTTCCCTGTATGGTGATTCCTTAAGGGAAGTAATGCCTGCCTGTGTTTAGATGATTCTGCGGGGAGGAGTGTGGTAATTGGTAAAACTACATGTATGCAAATCATAATGTTTTCCTGCTTGCATTTGCATTTATCATGTAGAAACATAAGTACATGCTATTGATGAGGTGATTGTAAAAGCTGTTAATGGCTCCTGGAAAGTGATACCGCAAACTGAAAAGGATTCTTGCCAGAGAGAATGTGGAAATGGCAGTGCCACTTGTTGTTTAAACCAAAAAATTGCTTCAAATTCTGTTAAAACAATACAAGGACTAATACTAGAAGGTAATTTCTCCTTTCTCGTCGAGTGAAAATACCAACTCCTTATTTATAATTTCATATATTTTCTATAAAATAGGTTATCAAATATGGGTTTTCATTATACAAAGGAAGATAATTTATTGGGTTCTTGTACACACTATGCATGGATTTCAATACTTTCTTACATGTAATGGAACTTGGGGTTCTCCATTTTGAATGCCTTTTTCCTTTAAGAAATGAGAAAGTATCTCTCTCTTAGAATTGCCAGTGATAGATGAAAAGATAGGAGAATGTTTGGGACTACTACTGATGGATTACATTTTGTCATCCAGCAAGCATTTGATAGCTAATCTCAGTGGATAATGATAGTGACAGTCAATGCCACATTATTGCTGTTGGATGTACTTAGGTTCATTAGGGCACAGGTTGCTATGTTACTAGGAGGTCAGTCCTGCACGGAGAAATGGATAGCTCTTGGGGATATTAGGAGCTGGTGTTAAGTTTGTGTAGTGGAACAAACATGAGGGTATTAGCATGGGGGTTTCTTTCAAATAACATTTAAATATGTAAGTTTCAGTCTTTTGAGCTGTCAAACCACTTGAATATAGAAAATGCAACCCCTATATTCATTAGTTATGTGGTTCCTATATCTGATTTTCTGATCACTAGTATTAGACTTTAAGTTGTTATACTGAGTATTGACATCCCTAATTTTGACACTGATATTTTAAAATTCCAGAATGTGGACACTGTCAAAATATTAAAACAAACTGTAAACCAGTATGAAGTTAAGATGTGATGCAGAACACATTTGAGGGCTTTCAACCTTTGACAACTTCTTATACCTGGCTTCCTCATACATAAAACAGGAAATTCTGGTCAGATCAGATCAAAAGATATCAAGATTTATTCTACTTTCAGCTGGATAAATGTACTTGTGTTGTTATCTTGCTAATATTCTGCTAGATCCCTAAGTTTATAACATATTTAAAATACATATTTCTAGTCCCAATGCAGTACTAGACTTTGTTCTTCCTTAATTACACGTGGTGACCAGATGATGGCAAGATGACCTCTCTAACTTAATGGAAAATACATGCTCCATCTTAAGCCTAAAATGTTTGATATTCAGACAGATAGTGAGGTTAAACTCACCTGCATATGTTGTAGAGCAAAAATCAGCTTCTCTTTTGGAGGGTTAACAACCTAAATTTACAGACCAAAAATTAGAGAAAAAGAAGGGCACAAGGACAGCCAACATTTTGGCCCTGGCTTTTCAAGGTTAGTAAGGACTCAGGACATAGGAGAACCTATACTGTAACATCATGTAACTCAGTTCTGTCCCAAATTTTCTGATTAAGGAGATTATGGGGCCACAGATGAAAGTGATAGATGATGTAGAGTGTACCTAAGGAGAGTCACATGGGGAAAAAACATCCTCTCAGACTTTCACAGAGAGCAAATTGGTCAAGCAATGGCCATGACTCATCCACAAGGCTGACACTGACAAAGAATCTACAGAGTGCGGTACAGGGTTTCCAGATAAGTCCCAAGGGGACTTGACTGACCTTGTGTGATATGAAAGTTTCATTTCTTGTTATATAGGTCCTGCTTTATCTTGGTCTTGACCATCCAACAGAAAAGTATAACAATGAGATATATAAAGTAAAGCCATATTAATATGCTGAGCTGTTGAAGACTCAAGTCCTCAGATTCAGATATTGCCAGTCCTTTGGATTACCCACTACTATTGTGGACTACTGGACTATATGGGAATATTTTGCTGAATTCATGCACCTACAGTATTTGGATGGCAGTGGAATACCCATCTCTGACAAAACTAAGCAAAAAAAGATTATGTAAATGAAGGACCTTTTTGTATCTGCATATACAAAATAGGATAGATATATAGCTATTTAGAAGAATGATTTGTAGTAATAGTGTTTGGACAGGATATCATGTTTGTATCCTGTGCTATGAATGACTACTACAAAGATAATAATATGCAGTGTATTAATTGTTATAACTCTCTTACCAACCTGTTTTGAAGCTATCTCATTGCAATTCTTTTCTCAATAAAATTAATAAATAAAAATTAATATAGTGGCAGAAAAAGAGATGACCTTTCTTTTTTTTTTTTTTTTTTTTTTGTCTTTTTGAGACAGGGTCTCACTATGCAGTTCAGGCTGGCCTTGAGCTCACTTTGTAGCTCAGGCTGGTCTCAAACTCAGAACAATCCACCTGCCTCAGCCTCCCGAGTGCTGGGATTACAGGCATGCGCCACCACGCCCGGCTCGAGATGACCTTTCTAGTTCTCTTCTAGTTTCATGATTCTGGGAATATGTATCATAGTCCGTTTTATATTGATACAACAAAATACCCGAGGCCTGGTACTTTATAAGGTAAGAAAGTTTTCTAGCTCATAGTTTTGGAGGCTGAGGGTCAGAAGGGAGCCTTATATCTTTGGCCTCTACTGTAGGCCTTCTGGTTGTGGTTATAACATAGTAGAGGACTTCACAGGGCAAGAAAAGAAGCAAAAGAGCACAGAGCATAACTAGGCTTACTCCTTTATACCAGCCTAGTCCCTGTCCAGGAAGCTACACTCCTCCTGCTGGACCTCACCCGCTCCAAGAGGCCAGCATTAACCCCTGTAGGACAGTTCTGACCTATGTCCAGGCTCCACTTCTTAACAGTCCCACTTCTTTCAGTACTGTCACACTGGGGACCAAGCTTCCAGCATGTGATTTCATAGTGACCAAATCATGCTGAATCATAGTGTCATGGTACCTGTCCTTCCTGGGAAAGTTTCCAAATTTTTATAGAAGACCCACAGATAAAGTAGGATGAATACCTACTTTCGTTGGGGAAGAGCCATCATTCTTTAACTCTTTTCAGCCTAATAGTTTTAGACTATTAAACTATTATGTCAGCACATTACACCTAAATAGATGCCAGAAATGTCCATTTAAACCATATCAAGCCATACATGGTGGTGCACACATATAAGCTTCTGATCCTCAGGAGGCCAAGGATCCCAAAACCAGACCTCACCCACTCCAAACAAGATCCTTCTTTAAACAAACAAAAACTTATCATAGTTAATATCTGATGCCATTTTAACAGCTATATCCTGGAGCAGTTATTTTAGATCTCTTAATCTTAAGCTTGGATAATTTTTCTTGATCCAAGAAATATTTTAAGATTAAAAATGAACTTTTCCCCATCTCCTTTTCTCTTTTCTATTTGGATTTTCTCCATTACACTTTTCATCCTATGAAAAGGCAAAGATAATTCAGTAATTCCTTGCCAAAAATGCACTCAGGTTTCTCTTGCAAGCACTTATTCTAATGTAAACCAAAGTAATAAGAAATGAAGGAAGAGAAGGAGTTTATTGAATTACATTAAGTCTTTGTTCTTGGCACCCAGGGCTTTTAGATGCATGTTGGTCTGGCTACTTTCTGTAGTAGACATTTCTATACAAGAGCAAATGCTAGGTATTGCTCTTACTGGTGAACACTTCATATGGAAGCATAGGTCCATCTCTGTGTGGAGCTACCCCTAGTATGAGACCTTCTAATAACTGGGGAAAGGAATGAAAAGACAAGAGCCTAGGTCAGTTTTTCATGTCCTTTTGTTTTAAAAAATTATATATTTGGTACAGGCTGTCACAACACAGCTCAGACTCATAGTGATTCTCATTTTCAGCCTCCCCAGTGGTGGCACACATCCGTTGTTGGTAGCCAGCTTGGTGCACCCGAGGTGGGCTGGCACAGCATGTGGTACCAGAGATTGAACCTGGGTCCCTGCACTTGCCTTGCCAAGCAGGTGCTTAGACCACTGAGCTATCTCACCAGCCTTTGAAGTCCATTTTTATCCTGCCACCCCTACCTGTTTTCCCTAATTGAAAAAATTCTGTCTTCTGGTTTTCATTAGAAATGTAGAAGGAAGAGTGATATTTCATATAACATCCACATATTTCCACTGATGTTTTTAAAACTTGTTATTTTCAAGTTCCCATTAGTGGGGATAATATCAAGAGAACTTTAGAAAAAATTTATAAAATATGTAATTTCCTCTGAGATAGTCTAACCTCCCAATTGCTGCTGCTGCTGCCTCTCCTGCTCCTGCTCCTGCTCCTCCTCCTCTGTTTTTGTTTATTTGTTTGTTTGTTTTTTCAGAACTGGGGATTGAACTCAGGCCCTTGCTTTTGGCAGGGAAGTGCTTATTCCACTAAGCCATCTCCCAGACCCTAATAGTTTGGTTTTTTGAGACAGTGTCTTGCTATGGAGTTCAGGCTGACCTTGATCTCACTATGTATCTCAGGCTGGCCTCAAACTCAGCGATTTCTCCTGCTCAGCCTCCCACATGCTGGGATAACTGGTGTATACCACCACACCCTTCATTTTTGTTATTGAACATGGTGTTACCTCTTGAATACTGATACCTGATCAGGGAAGCTGAGCCTTAAGATTGCATGCATCCTTAGTATTGGAAGTAGGTGATCTAACTTGGACTCTAAAGTTCTTTGTACTATATTATGTATATAAACAATATTAGCTTTTTGCTTTATTTGTACATGTTTTTGACTGTGAATATACATTTTTATAGAGTAATATTTTAATTGGAAATTTTTATTCATAAATATTTCAGGATCTTCAAAAATAGCAAATTTGTTAGATTACATGAAGCTGTAGTAAAGGTAGGATTTCCAGAAGTGAGAGGACACTTTAGATCATAGTAGGTTAATTAAGACTTCTCAGCTATTCTACATCAACACTAATGTGAACAATCCCTAAGCTTTCTATTACTGTTTCCCTTCTTGTAACAATGTGTAGAGTATTATGAGTTGGTTATTGTAGCCCCAGACATGTGCACATGGTAAAGATGGTACTTAGCACACATTGGGCATGGTCTCATATTACTGCCCAAGATTGTGCACTGCTGTAGACTTCTGGTTAATTTTGCTACTAGCCGGTAGATATTTCCTTGTTGGTGACTGTGTCAGGCCACGAATTTCACAGCAGCCTTGCTTTCCATGTTTCTTAGCCACGAGGAGGACATTGAAACTGAATGACATGTCCAAAGTCTTCCCTCCAGCAAGGGATATATTTGGTACTTGAACCTGCGTCTGTGACTCCAGAGCCTACTTCTTCATACCTGTACTTCAGTGTCTCACTTGGGGAAGGTGCCATGGTGTCTCAGTGGCTTATCTACAGTCTGCAAGCCCAAACAGAATTAATCCTTTGGTTTAATGTCTCAACAGGGATGCTAAGGGCAAAGGAGAGGCTCTTAGTTTTAAAACAAATGACTCTGGCATTCATAAAAACAGGAAACCTATGGGACTGCCAGCTCAGGCTCTGTGTGCCAGCACTCCTGCCGTGTTTCTCTGGGTTGCTGCCCTTCCCTCTGCATGCTCCCTCCTCTTGTTGTTTGAAAAAGGGGAAGGAAGACTTTAGAGGTACAGAGGCTCCCAAAGCCTGTAGTTGCCAGAATCTCTGGTATTTACCTTTCAAAATGTAAAAAATAATGATGGCATTCACACAGCCCTCACACTGTGCAGACCCCAGGAGACTTTCAAGCCCAGAAATGTTAATGGCTGAGGTGTGCAGGAAAGATGGTAGCCTCCTTCCCTGAAACTCAGGCTCAGCTAGTCCTCAGCTCACAGGAGCTCTGCCTTTCCCTACAGTCCAAGGCCCACCTCTGTTTCTTATTTATATGGCCTCACAGAATGTATAAAGAACCCTCAGACATTGTTGGTAATTGATGTTTCCCTGCCAGAGGTTCTGAGTGTATGTGGGTAATGATGCCATTTGCAGAAGGCTTCATGAGACCCTGAGCATGGTCCATGCTTCTTTGTTATGGCCAAGGCTTAGAACCTCTGACTTTTGCCCTATTTCTATGTAAAGAAGGATGAAGAAAAGTGAAGAGACTTCACTTTTATCACAAAGCATGTCATACTCCAGTACTTCCCCTAGGAGAATATCCCATACAGGACTCGTAGAGGTATCACTTTTTGGTAAGCTTTTAGTGAGCAGGGAGTGGCTGGACCAATGTACTTCCTTCCTTCCTTCCTTCCTTCCTTCCTTCCTTCCTTCCTTCCTTCCTCCTTCCATCCTTCCTTTCTAAACAATGAAATCAACCCCTTATATACAGGGAATAGCTTATTATGTGACTACTGTAATTACTTTAATATTTCAATGTATTTTTTTCTTATGCATTTACTTCCTTCCCCCAGTTGTGTAGTTGCTGGATGTGGAAGCTTGGACCTACTTTGAACCCAGTGGACACTCTGAAGTTAGGCTACAGCAAGAGAGCTCAAGTTCAGCTTTCTGTGGCATTCACTTGTCTCCTGGAATGCACACACACACATGTATTTATGACAAAAGAAATGGTGACATGCAGACTACCCGACTACCTTCCAGTCTTCTCTCCCACTGTTCTATTCCATGCTCAAGTGAAATCAGAAAGTTAGTTGTCTAATTAGATGACTGGAGAGCTGAGTCCAGCTGCCTCTATTGTTGCCATAGTGCTCTCCTGGGAAGGAAAAACACTTTGTCTTGTAAGGTCACTTTCATCCTGAGCCCAAACCTTCCGTAAAGCCAAAGACAAATGTATACCCTCACATTCTTGCCCTCTGCAGATTGAGAAGGACAAATGTGGCATGGAGAATTTACAGCAGACTTTTACTTTGCCTTGGCAGAGGTTGTCTAGCATCAATGGTAGGTAGCTTCTCCAGCACACTTTTTAAGGTATGGAGAATGTATCCCCTCTTTCCTCAAGGCCTTTCATGCAGTTCTGCACCACAGGCAAAGCCCCTCTCAGCAGAGTATAACTGATAGCAAGAAGGAAGGGCAGAAAATCAGGAAAGAATCATCCACATTACATTCATAAAAGTCCTAAGGACTTCTATCTCCCCTCTGGCTGATACTGTTTTTGAATCTAACAATGCTATTTGTTTCTGTGTTCTGAGGCTCCATGTTTCTTTATCTTGCACATTGACAAGTCACCAATAGCTGTGCCCTTTCATGTCCTGCATGTTCCTGATCTTAAGCTCAGCTAATATAACTGTGAGGTCTGCCTAGAGGGCTCTGTTTGAGCCAGTTCACTTCCTTAACGTATGTGCTCCATCTGAGTCCTAGGAGGCTGAAAATGAAGCAGCTCAGTGTTTGGCACATGTTACCCATTTAAGTGTCTGTTGCTTTACGCATCAGGAAGGCTGTAGCTGAATTAAGTTTCCCTCTCATGTGTTGCTTTGTTTTTGTAGTGCTAGGACTCAAACCTAGGGCCTGACATATGGTAGAGAAGCAGTCTACCATTGAACTATATTCCTAGTCCTGATTGCCTTTTAAGACATCTTAAGACTAATTAAAGCTATGTAAATTGCTTATCATTTTCCAGTTTCCCCACATATCTTTTAATATGTGGGGAAGGGCAGATGTAAAGCAGGGCTGTCAGCCAGGATTTCCATTTGATAAAGGGGAAAGGCTGGAACTGCTGTTGAGGGGAAGAGGCACACAGGTGGGTCTAGCCTGAACGCTACTATGCTGTTCCTGCCATACATGGATATCTCTCAGACCTATGCTACCCTCTCCAGCACACCTGCCTCAACACTGCCCCACATACATTAAAGTAGAAGAGTAAGACTTGCTTTTTCTGCAAGTGTATTTTTTGTTACTCCAGCAACTTTTAAAATTTATTTCAGGGAACCATTGCATATAGTCAGATTTCCTCTAGCAACTGGCAGATGCTCATGTTTAACACAGACAACAAAAGCACATTCTTTCTAAAACAAGTCTTAGAACATCGTAATTGATTTCCAGACATATAGTCAAGATTTCCCTTTCAGATAGTTGTTTGTCTTTAGAATATACAAATCTACTCACAGAGCTTGGAAACAATTACGTCCTCAGACTCTACATCCCACGCGGACACCATCCTGGTATGGAGGCCTACAGAAGAGAACACGTTTGATTATCAAAAACTGGTGCTGCCTCTGCCCACCAGGGCTGCATCCATGTACCAGCCCTGGCAGACACCTTTCGTCCAAAGACGATGTGGTGATGAGACTGATGGGGAACTACCAGAAGCTTGAAAGACTTGGTTTCCGTAGGATTTCCTTTCTTTATCTGTTGTTTTCATTTTTGATGCATTAAAGTTATTATTTATTCATCCCCTCAAAAAGTATATACTGAGTATGAAAACGTGGTGATGTAAAAATTCCAGACTGAAAATTAGATGGTAAGGGTCACCATTCAGGTTTCTTAGGAAGATAAATATGGGGAAAGTTTTAATGAAAGAAAGAGACAATACACAGTTAAGATCTCAGTGGGAACTTCATGAGGTAAAAGTCTGTCTAAAGAGAAAAAAACAAAGCTTTCTACTTCTAGGGTATCATAGTAAGAAACATTTTTAAAGAATCTATCATCTTATTGTTGTGATTACTTATTATTGTTCTCATTATCATTACTGCTATGTAGTCTCAAAACCCAAGTTCAGGGCTGGCCAGATAGCTCAGCTGATTAAAGTATCTGCTTAGGCTGAGGCTGGGACTGGTGTTCAATCACCAGCGTGCTGTGCCACGCACATCTGTAATACCAGCGCTTGGGAGGCTGAAAACAGGGAGATCACTACTAGTCTACTCTGTTGACCCTGTACTAAATACATTAAAAAAAAAAAAAAAAAAAAAACTAAACCGCAAGTTCAGAAATTTTCCCTATGAAAACAAGCAGCAAGACTTCATTTTTGGATAACCACTTTAGTAGTAGTTTAAATTGTGTATTCTTTTGAATCTAACGAGTCATAGGTATATTTTAATAGTTATAGTTTCTTTTCCTACTAATTATTACAAGCATATAAAAAGAACAGACTAGTAAAAAGCATTGATTTAATACACCCAACTTTTTTCAAATCTTAATATGTCTCCCTATTTCCTTCAAACTTTTTTGAAAACAAAACAGGACACTCCATATTCAATTAGAGTCCCCTACATATCTCATTCCTAATTCCATTTCTTTCATTTACTCCTGCTCAAGTTGACTGCTATTTGCAATCTGATGTTTGCCATGCATGTTTTTGACTTTTTTTTTAATTCTTTGCTTGGGCAAGGAGTCAGTGGTAAACACCTAGATACGTACCATTTTGAAGATACCTTTTTCTGTTCTCAAATACAGTTTTGTTGACTAATTATAGAAACTGCTCCTGCCACTAAAATCCTGTGTTATTCCAAGGAGGACCAGAAATGAAGTACACTGAGGCAGTTTTGATATATGGCGCTCATATTGTCTAATTTTATCTTCCTGGCAGCCCTTCATAAAAATAGGTGAGCATTTCCCTCTTAGATGAGCAAACCATTATGCAAGGAAGCTGCTGTATGCCAGACATCTAGTTTGTTGAAAAAAAAGCAGAGTTGAAAATCAAATCCAGGTCCAAGTGAAGCATTCATTCTACTACATGTGATTGTCAGCTGTAAGCTTTGCTTTGCTACTGTGACAAAGATAATGCACCTTACTGACTCTCAGGGCAAAGGTTTATTTTAGGCTTGCCCTATCAGCTTAATTAAGAAAAGGCACAAAGCTAGGAAGTGCCCACATATGTAATCTTTTTCTCTTAGCATTTATAATTCTTTCTCCTTAAACATTTTAAATTGTGGTTCCCTGATCTTTTATTTCTGGTAGTCTTACCCCTGCAGCTCCCCAGGGAGCTGTGTTTGCCTCATCAGCGTTTCATGGCATACCCCACCCTGACATGGCTCTAGACCACCCTGATCCAGTCCTGAACCTCACCACACCCTTTGTGTGCACATTTATTCTCTGAGCTCCCAAGACAAGGTTTCCTGCATGAGGAAGCCGGATGAAAGCCTAGAAAGGTAATTTTGTTTAAATTCTTTCCTTAGAGTTACTTTGGTGAAGGAGCCAGGCTGGAAATCATACCAGAACAGTTGTGTTTCATAGTTACAGTGTAATTGGCAGACTGTAATTCATGGCCATTAAATTGCTTCCTTTGAAGTATAAGAAAAACCAGAACAACTTTTATGGCCTTTTAACCCACAGGATTATAGTGTACACATGAATTAAAGTCAAATGTGTTATGAACTCTTCCAGGTACCGCGGCTGGAAGAATTCCATGTTTACCTCAGTGTTGTTAACTGGTTGACTTTCAAGCAAAAACTAGAGTGTGGTGTATCCAAATATTAGAAATCTTTTCTTTTCTCTCATTTTTCCATTAAGAAAATATTAGAGATGATAATTCTTACTATGGTAATTTGACTAAAAATTATGATTGTTATTTCTCTGCCGTATCTCTAGGACAGGACAGCAGAAAAAGTACTGAAATATGCTTAACACCATCTAAATAAATGTCAGCCATTTTGCATCTCTGTTTCCTTGCTGTCTTCACAACCCTGTAATGTCAGTTACAGAGAGGAATGTACCGCATATTTGACATGTTATATCCATTTTGAAGAAAATTTCATAGGAAAACTATGGAGAAAATAAAGTAAAAACTATAAAGTAGTGTTTAATTACAAATACTGAACATATAGTTTATACATAATAAGCTTGTATTTGTGTTTCATGATACCAATTCATGTAAAGTGGTGTTTAAAATAGACACAAAAATGAGATAGTTATTTATTTCTGGAAAAGGTCATATTTTTTAAAGGGCAGTGTATTTTTTATTGAAAATCTCAATAGCTGGGCTGCTTCAAATGAGGGTGGGGGAGGGAATCTATAAGATATGGACTGCAAAGTTATGTTCCACTTTCTGAAAGGAAATAATAAATGGTATACGAAATATGTGAAGTTCAGTTGTATATTTTCTGTCACTTGCCTGGAATACTTAAAATACACAATCATTTCTTAATAATTCTCAGTAGGTCATGGTAAATCCCACCACTCCACTAGATGGTGCTGTGGTAGCATAGATACATCTGATACCCTCCTGGAGTTTGAGTAGATAGGAACTTCCTGTTTAGGAACCCCAAAGCTAATGGAGTGCAAGTTATGGCTCCCATATATCCATAATTCTAGTTCTGGTTCCAGTTCTTCTGTTTGTCTGCACATCTTTGCTTGATATTTCTTCGCCTCTTTGTCATCTTTTGCTCTACCTCTTTGAACATATTTCCTCTCACTGAGAACTATCCACTAGTTCTCTCTACTTATTACCCTCCCTTCTTTCCCATACCTCTCATACCTCTTTTCTTTTTGATGCATATAGAACACATTTCTGCTGCTCACAGTAAATGAGAAGTTTTTGTGTAAGCCCTGCACGGGGGCAAATGACAAATGATGAAGGCTTCCTCATAAGGAGATGGTTACTCTTCAGGTGAGTTTCCCCTCATACCTACCTAAGTCTCTGCAGTGGGCTCACCTTGTGCTTGTCTTTGCAGTGAATTTGCTTATTAAGCATGATTGGTTTGGCTATAGCAAATGCAATTATTAGAAGAGTAGGGCCTCTGCAGTGGGGGTGTTGGATATAGGAGAGGTATATACAGAGTATGTGTGATCTTGGGAATTGCCCAGAACCAGAGCTAAATGGAGGTGCTGGGAACCCTGTCTAAATATCTTAAAGTGAGGAATGACGTTCTAGAGGATCCTGTGTTTCCTCCAAGCCACTTTAGTGCTTTATGCTGAGTAGCTGCCAGATACCAATATTGAGAGCCCTGCTGTGTAATGGAAGGAACTATCTGTGAATAATATGTTAGGTCTACATTTCTGAAGATTACCAGTCAGAAAGGTAACCTCTGTGTGACTATCATTTGTAATTCAAAAAGAAAATCACCTAAAATATTTTCATTATTCCTCATAAGACGTTAGTCACTGCTGTTTGGGATTATCCTTTTCATCTTTAAACCACAGTTTGCAAAACCAGGGAACACATGATGGGAAATTGGCACTTTCTTAGATTTCAGCAAGGGCAGCTAACATAAGAACTCTTCATCTCCAAAAATACTATGAAATCTCCCTATCTTTTGGTGTTTAGAATTAAGCTAGACACTGTCTTTGCCATAATACTTTCTCACGCTGTCTCTTATTAAAAATACCTACACCCTATGAGGTTTAAGATGGGTTAGGAGGAGGAGCAGGAGGAGGAGGAGAAGGTGCTTAAGGGAATCATACTTGTGGGTTGCATACATGTTTGGGCTTGCCTAGCATGTATTTCTTCTTGGTGCAATTCATCATCTGTTGACATAAAACTTCCTCACTAGTTAGGTGCAACATGTTTCTGGGATGTTATTTAATTCACACAATCTAGTTACAAGAAGTTCAGGTTGAATAGCTTAAAAGGTTGTGTTGGGAAGTGGCCTGATATGACATTAAATATGATTCTGTCTGGTGACTTTTGAGTTTCATTTGCATTAACCTTGCTTCCCTCATTTGTCAAGGGCTCAAGACATTGGATTTCTTTCATGATATTTGGGTGAAGTACCATAATGATGTTGTTTATTAGAGTTGCCATCACAAGACTTTAAATATTAGGTACAAGCTTACTGACTATAAATGAAGCAGTGTCTAAGTTATCTAGAGATGTAATTTGTGTAGAATGTAAAATACCATGTGACCTTTTTGTTTCTGAACTCTATAACACAAGCACAAAATGATTTAACAAATACTCAGTGAGACTAGATTATGTTACATGTGTTATTTGATTCTAGAATCTTACAGTTTAGTACACACGGTGATTCAATGAATAGCCAATTATCAGCTAAGGCTTGTTTATGGGTCATATATTCAAGTTCTTCGTCATCTTGATCAATGAATACCTTAGAAATGAAATTCCTTATTAACTATTTGGCTGTGCTGCAAATTAAAAGGCCATCATTTAAATACCTGTATGGTGAGGAAAGTGGAAAACAGGAAAAGTTCTAAGATTTTGAGAATTTTTATGTCATCCTTGGTTTGGGGGCATGGACAGTTATATAAAGTCCTGTAGAGAGACCTTGGAGGAGAGAACTTTCTACATCTCCACATAACCCACTAGGAGAGAAGGAAATAAGTAACTCCCATCTCTGTCATCACATCTAGTTTCTATTTCATCTTCCATGTTCCTTTTCTCTTCTCTCTGCTCTTTCTCCCTTTTCTTCTCTTTATTTCTACCTCTTCTGGGAAGAGTTGAAAAAGTTGATTCAGTATCACGCCCTGTGTCACTGTCTGTCTGGCTTGAGGGTAGGAGCAGGGTGAGGCCTCAGGAACTGGGGTGCTGCTGTGTGTGTTTGTCACAGCCCATCAGGCACAATGCCTTCATTGAGAAAGCCAGCACCAAGACTGATATATCTTGTCATTATCAAGGAGTTTTTTTCTGAAGAGTTAGGCAAGAGAAAGTGTCGTTAGTCAACTATTACTGAGTGCCAGCTAGGAATCCAGAACAGTCACACCTTATTTACCTCATGTAACTTTCATTACAACCCTGTAGAGTGGATCTCTTATGTCCATTTCAAAACAGACAAACATTAAGTGAACTGGTCAGCATGCTGCGTGGTGGCTAGTGGGAAGTCAATAAATGCTTGCTGATAAAGAAGTAAGGAAAGCAAGTCCTTAAATCAGGATCTGAAGCCAGATTTTATAACCTCAAATCCAGTCATAATAAAATCTTTCTGCTTTATTATTTGTTTCCTGAAGGGAACTAGGATGAATCCAAAAGATTGCTATTGACTTATGTTATTTCTTTAACAAGTTATGTTTGACTTTTAAAGGATAAGAGTGTTTTAGTTTCATCATTAGAATGCCTTTATCATTCTTTCTTTTGTTTTAACCTTTGATAATTATACATTCCCATCCTTAACCTTTTTTCTGATCTATTATATCAGCAAGCAGCTTAGTTGTTATAAAAACAATTTTTAGGTCTATACTTCCTAGGCATAAATCCAGGCTTTGCCACTTTCTAGCTGTGTGACCTTGGAAAGGTTATTTCTATGTATCTCAGAATCATTAACTTTAAAATGAGGATAAAAATAGAATCTGTTGCCAAGTGTTATTGTGATAATTACATGAGTTAATATGAGTACGGCAATTTAAAACTCTAGACACAGACGTGAATGTGGTCAGCTTAGCATTATTGTTAATATTATATTTTTTTCTATTTTTTTCAGTACTGGGGGTTGAAGTCAGGGCCTCATATACATGGGACAAGCTACCACAACTGAATTATATCAGCTCTCTATGTCATTATCATATACTCTTCCTCTTTAAAAAAGTTTCTTCAATAAATTCTTTGTTATTTTAATACTTATATTGTTTTTCCCTCTATGTTTCAGTTTTGTTTAGTCATTTGGGATGTGTGTGTGTGTGTGTGTGTGTGTGTTAAAATATATGTAACATAAATTTGATATTATTCTTTTTCCTGACATTAGGTATGGAACCTAAGATAAAGTATATTCTGAGTACCCTTATACCACTGAATCATACTCTCTGCTAACATTTGAACCATTTTTAAAGTATGTGATGTAGTGACATTACCTGGATTAATCATTTGTAATCATTACCACTATTTCCAAAATATTTTCTTAGCCAAGTGCATGCCTATACTTCCAGTACCCTGGAAGGCTAAGGCAGGGAGATTGCAGACTTGAACCCAGCCTGGGCTCAAAGTGAGATGTTACCACAAAATAAAAAATTAATAAAGGGTTGGAGATAGCTCACTACAAAGGCCTTGAGTTCAATTCCCAGTATAATATCAAAACAAAGCACAAATGTTTTCATTGCTCTGCATTGACACTCTACCCCATTAGTAAATAATTCTCATTCCACATCCTCTAGCTTTTGGCATTCACTCCTTCCACTTTCTGTCTCTGTAAACTTGACAATTCCAGGTGCTCATATAACTGGATGCCTGTGGGTTTTGTCCCTTTGTGTCCAGCTTCTTTCACTTAGCACAGTGTCATCCATGTTGTGGCATATGTCAGAAGTACATTCCTTTTTTTGGCTGAATAATACTCCATTGTGTGTGCAGCACACGCTTTGTTTATTCATTCATATGTTCCTGGGTAGACTTGCTGGATCAAGTGGTAAATGTGTATTTAACTTTTGTGAAAACTGTGAGACCATTCTGACAGCAGTGACACCACTTCCTATTCTCACCAGCAGTGCACAAGGATTACAGTTTCTCTACATCCTTTCCAACATTTGTATTTCACATATTAATACCTGTTTTAGTGAGTGATGATATTTCATTGCCATTGTTACCTAGTATCTTAATGGAATTATTGTCTAGTAAATAATATAAATCTAATTTCTAATAAAAATGAAAGACATCAAGCGGTATTTCAGATATGACTTCCTACTTAAATGAGTTACTTGGAATTATGTGTTCAAAAAGCATTGTTTTTCTGTGAGAGCTGTCAAGTTCAAAAATCCTGGGAGCTCAGAAAATGAAGTTTCATTATACTTTTGACCTGGGTTAATGAGCTCCATGCCCTTCCCAAAGATGGGTAAGCAGTGACTGAGATGTTAGCGAGTGGGGGCTGCAAGCAGGAGATACTTCCTTATCTTCACATCTCTTGATGAAACCTGGTAAGCCAAGCCTCAGAGGAGCCAGCTTGTGGCTGAACCTTTGGAATTCACTTGCTCACAATTGTTGGCTGCCTTGGCCCTGGCCCAGCATAACATTTTCCCTGGAGGAACGCCATGCTTTGGATTTCCTGGTCTGTAGCCTGTTATTGTCAAATCTTTCAGACAGGATCAGAGACGTTTTGATTTGTATAGGCATTGCCAGAATAGTACCTATGCATGACCTCTTCTTTGAGTACCTGCCAGAGAAAGTTGTCTCTTTAGGGCAGTTTAGGGCTTGTAGACACACTTGGTAATCACTCTCATTTGCAAGGCCTCTGCTCTCCTTATTTTTGAGCCTCTTCCTTTGTCTCAATACCCTCAGCTGCCAAAAGTCTTAGATTATTCCCTGACAATGAGATTCCAGGGAATGGTGGGGAGTACATTTGCATAGCTGAGTGACCTGTGGAGAGTCCCTTACTATACAGCACTGCCCCTGTGTACCCCTACTCCAGCAAACAGCTTGGTTTTCCTCAGGGAAAATAATCCCTGCCAGTACTGATTCACAGCTAAGATGAAATGCAATCATATGAGGTGAAAGCGCTCACTAGAAATGTTACTTGTAGTTAATCATACCTGTCAGAAGCTTTTGGAGGAGGGAATCTTCTGGGTTTCTCAGCATCATATGTGCTCAGAGGAGGAGCTCAGTAAATTCCAGTGGAGAGAAAGATATTCACACCTTGATGTCACATGAAAGCACTAATTCTGCAAGGGTGGATCCCATAGCAAAGTCTCCATTTTCTTCTATTAACATTCTGGTGGCTCAGTTGCTATGATATGGCTTTGGCTTCCTGCTCCTTTTGCTTCTCCCCACATTTGGCACAATTTAATAAATATACTAAATACATGATTTAATAAATATACTAAGTGTCCCATTTTTCAGGTTCACTGTGCCATTTCATTGGTTAAAACGCAAGCCTTGGCCTGAGTTCAGAATCCCTGTGGGAGCCAGACCAGATGGAAGCACCCATGAAAACACTTCCTGCACACAGTACCCCAGGAACAGACACCGTGGCGGTCTGTACCCAGTCATATAGTCTCGGCCAATTCACAAGTTGTGGTCGTGCTGGGTTGTACATTGTGTTAGGGTTTCAGAGTCGGGGCAGACTCCTTCCTACAGTGCTTCTTCTAAGGAACACAAAGAGACTGAAAGAAGCTTAAAACCCAAGCTTACAGTCAACAAATGGCTGAGAATGGGTATAGTAGGTTGTGATGCGTGGAACTTTCTCCATAGAATAGAACACAATTAAAATTCCAGGGGTTACTTTAAGTACTATAATGAAATTTTCTTTTTGTCATATATTTATTTTCCTCTGTGCTGAGCATTCATCAGGGCTCTAGAAGTGTAATAGGTAACTATTACATCTATCTAAATAACAACCTCATCTAACATCTATCGGTTCCATTTTCAAGTGACTAGATGTCAGCAGTTTAAGTAATCCCTACATTGTGAATTCTGTTTACTCCAGTGTTCAAAGTAACCCTTGAGTCATGAGTTATGTACTATTCTATGGAGAAAAGTTCCATTCATCATAACCTACTACACCCCTGGTCTCAGCCAGTTGGTTGGCAAGAGTGTGCTGTTGATTATAAGGATCTAGCATGTGGTGAGCTGCTGTGGGCAGTTTGCTGCCCATGGACTAACAAGTTTTCATTTAGCATTCTCTCAAGCATACAAAGAATTATTTCAGAATGTATGACTTGCTAATACAAGAGCAGTATGACATGTGTGCTCTTTGGGGGTATATATGTGCACACTGAATACTCATAAAGTAAAACCAATGTGTTTAACACTCATTACATTGAGCATTGTGAACTGCCAGAAGTATATTAGGTGCTGAGGAAGTTAGACATTGCAATGCATATGCATCTCAGTCCAGAAATTCCAATACTCATGAAGTAACATTTCAGTTTTTTTTTCCTCTAAAATCACTCAGCTTCTGGCTGAGTGTCTTGCTTTTCACTGGTGTGGTTGGCAACTTAATCTTCCTTTTGGGCCCTGGGATTATTCCCAGGACCATACTGTTAGGAGAGTGGGTCTCAGCCTATCCTACTTCAGATCAGTGGCCCACATCCTGGCCATGTATAGGACTCCAGAGTTCTCTATCCCTCTGTCTACTCAGATTCTCCTTTTGGGGAAGTTGTGCTGCCAAAGGAGCAGTGCAACTAAGAACTGGAGTCTGGTCTCCTATTTGCCTAACCCCTGGAGTTCATTGGTCATTCCCTTCCCTCATCATATCCCATATTTTGGTTTCAATACTGCCATATGCTGCACTGAGGCACTGAACAGCCTGCTCCATGGGAAAAAAGCAAAGAAAAGAATGTAAGTTAATATCTTACTATGTCATTCCACCACACTATTCATATTATGTAATTTATAAACATTTACCAAATAAATTGGCATAAATTATCTAATCCTCATTGCAGTCTTATGGGTTTGTTACTGTTTTCCATTTTTTCAGACACATAAATGTGTAGAATAAACACTTAGCACTATAGTGTAAGTCATCCAGACCATATATGATTTCAGGGTAGATTGAGATTTTAGGCCTCGTTGTTTTTGCTCGACCCAGAGAACGTCCAGGAACAAGTGTATCTTCTAAAGTTATTGGGGGTTGCATGAAACCACCTAAGATATGTAGCATTAACAAGCACAATAAACTGTTTGGTAGCATTAGGAACCTCTGGGTGATTTGTTTTATTTATTTGTATTTTTTAAGAATTTATTTTTTTAATATTTAATCTTTGGGGGGAGGGTACAAGGTCTCCCTATGTGGCTTTGACTTGTAGAGATCCTCCTGTCTCAGCCTCCCCAAAGCTGAGGTTATGGGCATGCACCATCATGCCTGGTTTTGGTGACCAGCACAGCATGCCTGAGGTTCCTGGGCCAGCATGGCATGTAGTACCAGGGATCGGACCTGGTCCTTGTGCTTGCCAGGCATGTGCTTAGATTGCCAAACTATCTCCCCAGCCCAATAATTTAATTTTTTTAAGGTTAGATTTTTTTTAAGGTTTCTCCTTTTTGTGCCACTTGGGATTTTAAGACTTCTTCATCTTTTATTTTCTTTATCTAACTCCATACCACCTATTACTGTGATCTGCCTGCAGGTAGATACTAATGAAGAAAGAAGGACTTAGTGAATTAAGCGGCATCTGTTTTTAACTAAGAGCATGCATTTCATTTTTTGACTAGGGTCTTTACCATTTCTGAAATGATGCCAGAAATGCCCAATGAAACTATGTAACTCTCAGCCCAGTTTACAATGTTCCTTATTACCATGTTTCATGTTTGATAAGATTAACAGTTCAGCATTAAAAGAGGGTTACTATGAATTCCAAATAGCAGTCAACTGCATAGAAAAGTCAGTACATGAGTTTTCAAACTAAGGCAGAGTTAGTGGCTTTAAAATCCATGAATTTAATCATCTTACAATTCTCTAAGTCAGAAGTGCAACATGTACCCAGTGGACTAAAAATCAAGGTATCATTAGGGCTGCTTCCTTCCTGGAAGCTTTAGGGGAGGATCTACTCCACTGCATTTTCAGTGTTTTTATAGACCACTCCTATTCCTTGGTTTAGGGCCTCTTCCTCTAAACCAGCATTGCATATTTCAGTGAGGAATCTGGGTTTCAGGAAATATCCTAGTTCCTGAGAACGTTGGTTGAATAGTTGAATGCAAATAACAAATCAACTCATTGCTTATGTTGCACATTTCCTAGGCATTATGTGCCTCCAGAAAGCATATTAGGTCCAGAAATTTCATTCAAGGTTCAAACAATATGAGCTTATAGAAACAGGTAGAGAAGAATTATGTCTCACTAATTCTCTCTCTTTAAAAAAAAGGTAAAAGGCAATAAATGTAGGAGAAACACCACTCATGTCCCTCAGGTAGTCCAGGGTGGTGGTAGACATTAGAATTGTGAGGTCCTATAGAAAACATTCCAAAAAAGATGTCTTATTTGTTCTGTGTAATATTTTTCTAGATTGAGTCTTTGTATGTTAAGACAGGGTAAGATAGGATTTGAGTTTTCTACCTTTGTGATAGAAAACTTCATTTAGTTCTTAAGCTCAGAGTAAGTTTAAAGAGACTGGAGAAGATTATAAATCACTTTTAGCCCCATAAAGTAACCACACCTAAATTGAATTGTAAGCCTCTGGGAAGAAAAACAAAACATTTGTAATTGGAAATCATCAGTGCAAGATGGAGATTGTCTTTGTTTTTTATTCCCTCAATACAAGGTAAAATAAGTAGGAGGCTTTTTTATTTTCTTACCATGTATTCAACTAACCACTCATATAGCATTTAATGACTCAGTTGTTGTTTTGGTACAGGGTCTCACTATGCAGCTCAGATTCACAATGATCCTCCCATTTT
>PVKA01017333.1:0-45985 GCA_004027165.1 Ctenomys sociabilis | reverse complement strand
ACGAAGTCCAAGATCTCTGAGATGAACCGCAGCATCAGCCACCTGCAGGCGGAGATTGAGGCCCTCAAAGGCCAGTGAGCATCCCTGGAGGCTGCCATTGCTGATGCTAAGCAGCATGGGGAGATGGCCATTAAGGATGCCAATGACAAGCTGGCCCAGCTGGAGGCTGCCCTGCAGAAGGCCAAGCAGGACATGGCCCGGCAGCTGCGTGAGTACCAGGAGCTCATGAACGTCAAGCTGGCCCTGGACATCGAGATTGCCACCTACCGCAAGCTGCTGGAAGGCAAGGAGAACAGGCTGGAGGCTGGGCTGCAGAACTTGAGCATCCACATGAAGACCACCAGTGGCTATTCAGGAATGGTGAGCTCACCCTATGGGGGCCTCACAAGTCCTGGCTTTGGGAACCTTCAAAGCCCTGGCTTCACCCGCACCAAGTCTGCTGTGGTTGTGAAGAAGATTGAGACCCATGATGGGAAGCTGGTGTCTGAAACCTCTGATGTCCTGCCCAAGTGAATGGGCCACAGCAGCCTCTCCAGCCCGCACCTCTCCCGAAGCTGCCCCAGAGCCCATTGGGAGACAGCTGTACAAGGGAGCATTGGGAGCAAGAGACCCACCTGAGGCTCACTTGGGGGGGACATTACTGCCTGGGGTACCCCTTCTTGCCCTTCACCAAAACCCAATTCAATTGTTTTTTTTCCAAAATAAAGCCTGGTTTTGTCACCTGAAAAAAAAAAAAAAGAAAAAGCAATAACTGAGAAAGAGGACAGTCCTCTTTCTGTCCCTTACATGTATCCAGTATACTAAGTAGGGTGATGCTGATCCAAACAGTGGACTTTAGTTCCAGCACCTTCAATCCAGCATTGAACCACGAATCAATCACAAACTCGAGATTCTGCTACCTCTGAAAAAGCTCCATCTTTTTAAAAGCCCAGAAGGTTTTGGGGTACTTCTAGACACAAATCATCACCCTTCCCCTACTCCCAGTGAACTTTTCATGAGCCAGCATGAGTTGTTTAAAATCTGAACATGTCGTCAGTTATAGATCATACAATAAAGCTTCACTACCCCAAAAATCTGCTGTGTTCCAACGTTTTATCCCTCCTCACCTCCTAGAAGCTCATGATCTTTTTTTTAAAAACAGGTCTCCCTACATAGTGCAGGCTGGCCTCAGACTCATTATGTTGCCCAGGCTGACTATCCTCCTGCCTCAGCCCCCAAGCACTAAGACGCAGTAGGCATGATCCTTTCATTGTCGCTATGCTTTTGCCTTTTTGTGAACTGTCATGCAGTCAGTATTATATGATGTGTAGTCTTTCAGACCAGCTTCTTTTACCTAGCAGTACAGATTCATGTTTCCTACAAAGTTTTTTAATTTCATTTTTTTGTATGTGTGTGACTTCTTTTGATTGTATAATGATATCCTACTGTATGGATGTACCTCAATTTGCCTATCCATTCACCTATTGAAGGATAACTTGGTTATTTTCAAGTTTTTTCACAATTATGAATAAATTTGGTTTTTATATGTATATGCATTTTCAAATAAGCTGGGCATAATACCAAAGAGCAAGGCTGGCTCATACATAAAGAGGCCACCGATGAGTCTTCCGAGTAGCGGCACAGCTCAGCTTGCTCACTGGCCCCGTGAGCGTCCAGCTGCTCCACCCCTCACAACTGTGTGACATTGTCAGGATTTCATCACTGTAATGGGTCCATGATGGTGTCTTGCTTCAATTTGCAGCTCATGGCAAAGATGTACCGTGATGCACATATTTTCATACGCTTGCTTGCTGTGGGTACATCGGCTTTTCTGCAGTGTCTGTTCTACCTATCATCTATCTTTAAATAGGGTTGTTTACATGTAATTTTGAGAGTTCCATACACATTTGTATACAAATGCTTTAGGAGGTAGGTGTCCTCAATCTGTAGCTTATCCATTCATTCTTTTAATCCTGTCCTTGCAAAGCAGAAGTTTTTTGTTTTGTTTTGTCTGCCAAGTAGATGGTGGTAAGTTTGATTAGATTGAACTCAAATCCGTTGTTTTTTCTTTCATGGATTATGCTTTTTGTGCTGTGTCTGAAATATTGTTACTCAAACCAAAGTCCCCTAGAGTTTTCTTCTATGTTATCTTTGAGAAGTTTCATAGTTTTGCATTTTATATTTAGCTCTTGAGTCACTTAGACACATTTTGAGGAAGATGTAGTTTGTGTCTTAACTCATTGTTTTGTTGTTGTCATCACTGTAGTTTTTTAAGGCAGGATCTTGTGATATAACTCGGACTGGTCTTGAACTCACTATGTAGTTCAAGCTGGCTTCTGACTTAACTATGCAGCCCAAGGGAGGCCTCTTGCCTCAGCCTCCCAAGTGCTGAGATTACAGGTGTGCACCACCACTCCAGCTGGGTGTCTTAATTTATTTTTTAGCATGTAGTTGTCCAGTTTTGGCAGCACTATTTGCTATGAAGACTTCTCTTGCTCCATTGAATTGCTTTTGCTTCCTTGTCAAAGATTAGCTGATTACTAGTATGGATCTATTTCTGTGGTTATGTTCTGTTCCAGTGATCTGTTTGTCTATTCTTTTGTCACGCACACTGGCTGTTGTTTGTATGTGTGTTTGATTGCTTGATTGATTCTTTTAGACATAGTCCTGCTATATAGCCCAGGCTAGCCTCAAACTCATGATTCTCCTGTCTCAGCCTACCAAGTGTTGGTATTATGGATGTGGACCACCATGCCTGGTTACAGTGTTTGGATTACTGGAGTACTGTGCCAATTCTTAAGGTTTGGGTAGTGTTAGTCCCCTGACTTTGTTCTTTTTGAGTACTGAGTTGGCTCTTCTAGAGTCGTTTCCTTTCCACAACTTTTTTTTTTTTCCAGAACTAGGATTGAACTCAGGACCCTGTTCTTGCCAGGCAAGCACTTATTCTATGAGCCATCTCCTTGGCCCCATTTCCACAACTCTTTGTTACTTCCAAAATAACTTGTTGAGATTTTTACTGGGATTGCATTAAATTTATAGATTGAGTTAAGAAGAATGAATATCATTTCTGTTGTGCTGGGGCTTGGGCTCAGGGCCCCACACATACATGGTAAGTGCTCACAGGGGAGCTACTTCCTGGTGCTTCTGAGTTGAAGTTTATTTTTTTGTTTTTTGGTGCTGAGGACTGAACCCAGGGCTTCCAGCTTGCTAAGCAAGCATTCTATGGCCGAGCTAAATCCTCAGCCCCATTCCTAGCACTTTTTAAAAATGTTATTATTACTGCAGCCCTGGGGATTGGACCCAGGGCCTTTTGCCACAACCCCCGTCTTTTTTTAAAAAAAAGAGATAGCTCAGTGGTCTAAGCACCTGCCTGGCAGGCGTAAGGACATGGGTTTGATATCTGGGACTATAGCCACTGAAACCAGGTATGGTAGCACATGCCCGTGATCTGAGTCTGAGCTGTGAAGTGAGGCCCTGTACCAAATAAATAAATAATGATTAAAAATTTGGCATTATTTTTTTTTTAATTTTGAGACAGCAATTCACTAAATCACTGAGTTGCCCAGGCAGTACAACTTGTGATTCTCCTGCCTCAGTCTCCCAGAGAGCTGGAATTATAGGTATCTGCCACCACACTTGGCTACAAATTTTACATCTAAGACAGGGACTCCCTAAACTGCTGGTGCTTCCCTTGATCCTCCTGTCTCAGCCTTTCAAGTAGCTAGGATTGTAAATGTGGACCACTGCACCACGCATGAACTAACATCTCATAGTGAGTCTTCTATCTGTGAGCATAATACTGCTACTCATTTAGCGCTGGTTTCTTTCATAAGACTTTTAAAGCTCTCTACATGTTTTCTTTTTACTACTCTGTTAGGTGTATACTTAAGTATTTCCCTTTTTAAGAAAATACAAAGTTTTTAGCTTTGAAAGTGATAGCATGCCAAAGCAAGAGAATATTGTAATACACTTATTTTAACAGGATTATTTTACTAACAAATTGGAAAGTAGACTAGATTTGGGTAAAATTGGAGGTCAGAGGACTTGTTAGGATAATTTGTTAAGTGTGGATTGTCATGGTCTAGATCTAGAATGTCCCTCCAAAGTCTGGAAGGTGATCGGATGCAGGTGACACTGTGCTCATCAGTGGAATCATCCAGCCACATATTCAACGCTTGATTTGTTTGTGGGTGGAGCTTGGTTGGAAGCTGTCACTGGGGCGTGACCTGGAAGAGGAGAGATTCTCCCTCCAGGTTCCTCCCTTCACTCCATTCCTTCCTGGCCACATGAGTTGAGCAGCTCAACTTCACCAGGCCTTGGAGCCAACTACAGACTGAGACCACTGGAAACTGTGAGCCCAAAAAAACCCCCTTCCTTTAAGTTGTAGATATGGGTATTGTAGCCTCAAAACAAAAGTAAAGGCCTAAACTAAGAAAATGGAAAAAATATGAAAAATAGTCAAGTCAGATTCTAGAAATGAGCTAATAGCAAGGATGCCCTGCCCGCAAGAAGCCGAATAGCTGAAGAGACATTGGCAGCTTTAACGTGCACATCATCATGGATACTGAGGCTAAAGGGCAGTGTTCGGTGCTTACCCATTATTTATACCTGCACTTCTTCCTGCCCAAAGTAAACCTGGCCTTGCTCAGTAGCTTCCTTTCCCTCCTGAACAAATACTGTAGCCGAAGCTCTCTCTGGTGGATGAAATCCTCCATCCCTTTCTGAGTCTGATTCAGGAATGGCCCTGTGGACCAGTTCTGCCAAAGAGACAAACAGGGAAATGAAGTGGATTGGGTGGAGGCACTGGCTAGAAAATATTTCTTCCATCCTAAGAGAAAGCAGCAGGAAGAAGTGGTCCCCTGCCTTATTTGTCCTATATCTTTATGGCTCCTAGAACTGCTGCAGTCCTCTTCCATCCATCCAAGAGTAGAACAACAGAGAAGCTGGTATAGAATAGAGAAGGAAGGCATTGTCAAATTATGATAATAGCCCCCATGCCTTTGTTGTTCAAAGCACTTTGAGGGAGACTGTGCAGGCTTTACCATGAAAACCCAGTGTGGGCTTTGTCTCTTGCATCTCCGTTTTCCTAGCAAATGGACTTATAGGGAGATCACCTGTGACGCTCCCTGCCCTCAGGCATGCGTAGCTTTTAGTTCGGGGAACTAAAATTTTACTGCTTGGTCTCTTCCTTCTACCTAAACTCCCACACCTGTCAGCACTGCCTGAATACCAGTGCACCAGCCATTGGGTGGGATCCGAGGCTAAAATCTGAGTCACATTTATCTAGCTGTGCTCTCCACCCTTTTTGTTTTCTCCCGCTAAATTTACCATCACTGAGTTGTCAGGAATTACCACAAGCAATGGGAATATCAGAAGTGCCCCTGCAGTGACTATGTAAAAGATTGTTTAAAACTTTACATCTTCAGGGGATCTTCTTACATCTTCTTATACAAAGTTCCTAAAAGACATTCAAGGCCAGAAAAACACCCCTCCCCTGCCCAAGAGCTGCCTCTTTCAGAAGAACAGTGCTGCCTCCTTCCAAGGTTGCTTGGCTCATCTAACTGTGTCTTCTGCTTTTTTCCTGGCTGCCAGGAAGCTCAGAGCTGACCTGCTGCTGACTCACAGTAATGCTCTGGCATTTCTAACCATCACTTGCTCTTCTCCTTTCCACCTTTGCTTTTCTAATTTTAGCTGAAAGACCTTAGTGTATTTACCTTTACTGTAAGTTGCTTCAAATCCTTTATAGAAAGAGATGCACATGAAAGATTAGCTGCTCAATTCTCAAATGCCATGTGGAGCCACAGCTGTCACCATTTGCTCTGTGCAAGGGCCAAGGGGTGCCCCAAAGTAGCCTGGTGCTTTATATTTGCAAACACAGTCTCCAGAGCTGCATGCTCACTGGTGATTTCTGGAGAGCAGGGCCCAAACTGTCCCTACCCAGTGTACATCTGAGGCCCATCCTGCCCCTGGTAGCTGGACAGAATTAAAGTGGGCAGGCCTGGGGGCAGCACTGTCCTGCTGTCCTGCTGCAGTGCAGAGGTAGTGTCCTGTCTGGTTCCAAAGAGTGCCTCCAGCCCTGCCCGGTCCAACTGCAGTGTGGTTCGAGGACTGCATGGCTCCCCCTGACTCTGGCCCACCGGCCTCCCAGGCCATCCTTCCGTGCCAGCTGGCAGAGGGTGCTCTTGTACAGCAGATCTGACTCCTTTCCACGCCAGCTCAGCCAGGCTCCAGCCTGCAGCCTGCAGCCTGTCCTGCCCCAGAGCCTCCAAAGTAGAGCTGCGTGGGACTAATCACTGGGTTTTCTTGGAGTCTGGCTTTGTCCAGACCCCGAATGCTGCTGAGCTGGCCTCTTTCATCTGGAAGCTCATGCAGACCCTCTCTGTGCTCTGATGTCCTTGGTGGAACACAGGCCATGTATGTTGGGGACTGGTAGACTTGGTTTGCTTGTTTTAGATGGGCCATGTGTGTTCACAGACAGGGAGGTGGAAGCTGAGAGAAAAAGGGGGCAGGGAAGGCCCCACTATGCAATCATAGATTTCATGATTTAATTGGAAATTTAGTAAATCTGCTAAAACATTTTAGTGGTTTAAGTTTTTCCTGTTCTGCAATGAAACAAAGACTTCTGGTTTACCTGTGTCTTTCAACAACTTTAATTTCATTTGTAGATTATGGATGGAAGTAGCATTTCCACTCGATTGCATACTGGGCATTAAGAAGACAAAAACCTTCATTGTTTGCAGCCCTCTGAATTCTTTTTCAGACATTAAGCTGTAGGTGGCATTCTTTATACCTGACATCAGAGCACTTTTGTCAGGCATCTAGTTGACAGGATTTACTGCAAGCCCATCCTAGGTGTGTGAAGCAGGGAAAACAAGAAAATACTTCATTCAGGTGGGCAGAGAGAGGCACACACAGGCCAACCAGCCTGATTGGGTAACCATTGCTTTTCAAACTGTGTAATTAGAGATCTTTAGAGTTCTTCAAAGAGAATTAATTAGCAGAGAAAAGCTGTTTTGTTTACAGTCTTTATCATCAACATAATCAAAAGCAACCCTTGATATTGGTGGCAAATGGGACCAAATTCTCCCAAAGCCAAGAATGCTTCAAGAGGAGCTGTTCTCCTTAGCTGACTTTGTTGTACCCATGTATTTGTTTGCCACAGGGGTGGCGAGGAGGGCAGAGGACGAGCAGTGCATTGTGGGTAGGGAGAGCAGGAGGCGTCCCTGGTATGGTCAGAGCACCCTGGCTGTGTGGGCTCACACTGCTCTGCCGCAGGTCACCTCACCGGAATGAGTGCACCAAAAGCTTGGGCTTCTGTTCTCATTCCTGTTGGGATGGTTTGTCCATGTGTGGCTGTGCATTCAGGACTGGACCACTGCCCCTCAGATGGCCCATTACAGTGGAAGTCACTGCGCTGGCCCAATGGCATCAGAAACACCCAGAGTGCTTCCATATAAAGACATGTGTTTGGGCCCCACCAAGACCCAAACCTCCTGGATTCAGTCTCCTGAACTGTATAATTCACTGGTCAGGTGCTTCTGTAGGCAGATGCTACTGGAAAAATCCATTTGGTGACTATGTGAAAGGACATGGGATGCAGTGGAGGGACCAGGACACACAGGGAAGTTGGCTTGGAAAGGAAGAATTTCAGCATAATGTGTCAGACCCATGGCTGTGACCAAAGACGAGTGCTACTGGGGGCAGAGCCACTCTGTACTGTCCAGCAGTCACTACTTGGATGGAGAACAGTCCTTGGACGTGGCTGGCCATGGGCTCTGCTCCAAGTCCGAGAAACTGGAGGGAACTTCTAATTCCTTTGCTCCCAATCTCCCAAAGATCCCATTTATGATGCCAGGAAATGTTCCGGAGAAGCAGTGAACTCCAGCGAGGGGCTTCAGCCACCAATGGTTACCTAGCCTGTGGGTTTTGGTGGGGTCTGAGTTTAACAGGCCATGTCCATCTGCTTATCTTGAGGCTGATATTGCAGCTTCTGTCTTGCTTTGGCCATGGCTTCTTCCCAGTTGTGCTTGTCCCTGGCCACCTGTGCAGTCCTCACCATTTCCTTTGGATCTTCTAGCAAAAGTATCCCTAGCCCACTAATTTCTTTTTCCTTAAAAATTTGTACTGTGGGGGCCAGGGAGATGGCTCAGTGGAATAAGCACTTCCCTGGCAAGCACAAGAGCCTGAGTTCAATCCCCGGTTCCGCCAAAAAAGAAAAAGAACAAAAAAATTCATATTGTTATAGTAATGTGCATCTTATTAAACCTTTTTTAAACAAACAGAGGTATTTAGAATGGAAACTGGGAGCTTTCCCTATAAAGAAGGGCATTACCCTTCAAAGAAGAGATAATGCCAGTAAGGATGTCAGTTCCCCCTTTGAAGGATGTGGGTTCTAAGGTTCAAAAATGTGAACTTGAACAGTGATTCTGAGACACAATTAGAGCGGGGCAATGGCCCCTGCACCCAGGGGTCTTTCCACCCACTTCTGCCTTTGTGAAGGGTCCCTACCAGGGTGCTGGATCTCAGAAACTTTTTGTTGAAATCACCAAGCCTGGTGATTCACCTGTTCCTCATGTATCAGCAAAAATGATCAGTGACCTGCTCTGGAAATGTGAAACCACATCTCAAAATTGGATTCTTCCAGATTACAGGTCTTGTGCCCAGAGGCAGATTCCTCCTCCATCCTGTATCATTACAGGGCTTCACTTTTCTGAACCAATTCCCAAAGGTTCCAGATACTTAATGAGGGAAGCAGAAAGAAGCACGCCCGTAGCTACTGGCTCTGGGGCTCTGTGAGTAAAGCAAGGCTGCCGTCTCTGAAAACGCCTTATGAAGAGGCCCAGAGGCTGAGGTATCAGCACAGCTTACCGTGCTGTTCCAAGTGTTCATCTAAAGGACCCTTCACTTTCTCCCAGCAGCCCTAGGGATTCAAGGCAGCCTATAGTGGTCCTATTTTTCTACATTTCACCATCTGATTGGGCTTCAGGGAGTATATAGAGTTGTAGAACTATCTTTGATTCCCAGGACAGGGAGGAATCCAGGAGCACTGCGGTCAACAGCATTGCCAAAGACAAGAGCTGAACCTCCCGGGGGTATTTTGTTCTGTTCAGGAGGCCCAGCGGAGAGGCATACCAGCCCACTTCTCCATCCTTGCAGAGTCAAAGTCTGAAAACAATGAGTGTCATGACAGTTAACTGTCCTGCATTAAGGATCAAATGCAAACCAGGTCTCAGGCATACATCATGCCATTGACCCAGCAGAGGGTGTTACTATCCCCTGCACTTGTACAGAAGAAGGAGTTGAGACTCCAAGAGGCCACCCAAGGTCGCACACAGCTGCTTTGGGTTTCCATCTTGGCTAACTGAACCACAAGGCTGATATCTGACAAACATGCCAGCAAGATCTGGCCTTGAAGCTTCCGTTATATGTCTGGCCCCTGAGTTAGAGCTCACAGGGTAAGGTGAGGTGAGCTAAACCAAGAGCTCATTTCCTACCTTGCACCCCAGGAAGTGGATGCTGAACTAAGCTGTCCACCTATTGTGTAGGGTAGAACTTCCGGGGAGCCCCACATTAGCTGCACACACAGCAACGGCACATTCAGCTGGGGTTAAGAATCTGTTCTTCTACCTTGCTGATTTATTTATTTTGTGTTTAATCCCCTTTTCCTCTAGCAAAATGATCTTCTCTCTTTTGAAACTCTTTGCCAATAGTTCTGTTGAAGGCAGTAATCTATACCGACCACAGCACTTGATAAGAGAAATACGGACCTCTATGAGGCCACAGGCTGGAGGGAAGCCGAGGGACACTGGCCCCTGACCGCCCCCCACAAGCAGCTCACTAGTCATTTCCAGGACAGCCACAAAACCAGAAGGGGTTTTTCTTTTTTGTTTTCTTTCACTATTTAAGAAATCTGTGTTAGTAAAGCCAGGTTCTTCATGTGCCTCTCTGAGAAACTGCTTGCTTTTGAAGCTCTCTGTATTTGCTATGCTCTTGTTAGCGGAGACCTGAATTTCAATTCTTTTCTCTTCTGTTGGTCCCTCTCTCCTCCCCAAATGTTTTAGCATCTGTTAATCCCAGTTGGAAACCTTAGCAGATAAAGTCGTGTTCTGTGTAGATTGCTTCCAGAACAAATACGGAGTGGTAGATAATTCAGCATTTGGTTTCAGGAGGGCTTAAGGTGGGGGCTACAGAGCACAGCACCCTCTTCCTCATAAGACATTCAGTCAAAGGACGAGCAAAGTAATTCCCAAGCTCAGATGGAATGCATGTAGATCAGGTTCATTTCCAGAACCACCACCGCCTGCGTTTAGGTGATATTAGAAGCCGCCATGACAGCAAAGTAGTTTTATGCAGAGCGGCTTAGCAAACACTTTGAGAACTAGTTTAGTGAAGCTATCAGGTTGAAAAATAGCAAGTCACGAAGTTTTAATGAAAGTAAGTGTGGATCAACATATCATAAAGAGCATCCAGGACGACTTAAAGATCCTTGGGTGGAAATTAGAATGGATCTTCGGGATTTATTCAGCAAAGCCTGTCTATTTTGACCTTTTTTCCATTTCATATTAAGGCTCCAGAAAGTGCATTTTGTTTGGCAGAGGCTGAAGGAGGACCGGGCTCTTGGTGCTGTTGCCCTGGCGCTGTACGGAAGTTCAGCCACATTCATGACTGATAAGGTGCAGGCACCCAGCACGGGGAGAAAGGCCATGGGAGATGTTCTTGCTTTATTTCTCTCTGTGCTTCATTTACATCTTAAGCCATATTGGTGATTCAGATTTGAATAAAGCCATAGCTTAAACAGTGATTAGATCTCAATAGCTTCGGTTTTCTATAAAATTGCTGCATTTTTACTAGCTGTATTTAGAAATACTGGTGAAAACTGACACTTTGGGTAACTTTATCATTTAAAATGGAGCTTTGGGGGGATAAAAACCCCCAGCTAAAATGGGGGTATTAGTTGCCAGGCCTTTGACTCAAGCAGTGTCAGGGGTTAGAATTAGACAAAAGCCAAGCCCAGCACAATTTGGGCAGGAAAGAAAGCAGGTAAGTCAGCCTACCACCTTCCTCTAAGCCTGCTCCCCCTAGAATGTTAATCGAAGCAGTGATCCTGTAACCTGAAGAAGAACAAGGAAGCCAGAAGGAATATAAAATGCAACAGGGAGCTTTTTTTATTTTGAGATTTTTTTTAATCATAAAGCAATATTTTTAACTCTAAGGTTAACCTGCTAATCCTTAAGCTGGTGACATGACAGTGTCAAATGTGATAGGATTTTGTGCTTCTCATTATTGTTATGTATTGTTCTTTCCGTGGCATTCCATATTAATATTTATAAATGCCCTTTTTATAGAACCAAGAAGACCAAAACCCATTATTAAATTTTTAAAATGGACAAACCATGCATCCAATATAGTTGATTACAATTTAGAACAAAAAGGATTTTGATAGTAATCCACTTCTTGTTTTTTGTTGCTGTTGATTTGTATAGACAGCAGAGATCCTGATGTTATTTAAAAATAAAAAACACTACTGTTTGCACAAAGTAACATCCAAATGGCAGAGAATAACAGCATATTGATTGTTCCCAGTGAGAAGGAGGTGAGCCCACCGTGTGCAGGTAAGAGGGCAGAATGGAGGAAAGGTGTGTGTTTAAAGTACTAAATCACCTGCCAAGAACAACTACAAAATGAAAAAAATTGATTAAGATTTTTGAAAAAGGGGAGGTGTTCATTCATTTGTTTTCAAATGCTTTGTTTTACTTGATGAATGGCTGCAAAGGTTCAGTGGCAACCTTGTGTGAAAAGAGGGGCCTCCCAAGAGAAAGGGGGGCAGTCAGGCCACACCTGCCCAAATCTGTGACTCACCTGCCTGTAACTCCTCCTCTCAGTGCCATGGGAGACAATCAGACACCCTTGGGCACAAGAGAGGGGAACAGCTCTGCTCTGGGGAGTGGTTGGCCACCTCAGTCACAAGAAGAACACTGAGAAGAAGATGGGTGCCTGGCCACTCCTTGGCCTCCAAAGAACCTGGGGCACTGCTGGGTGCAGGAGTAGCTGACTGTGCTCAGGGTGGCTGTGTGTCTTGGTTTGCAGGATAGCCGGAAGAGGAGTGTGGCACTCGAGGCAAGAACCAGCATGTTAGAAACACTCAGCGCTCATCTTTTTGTAGAGAAGAGACTGGTATTCTTGGTGATAAATATCGGGTTTCCCAACTCAGTGTGGTGGTATCTGAACACCACCACCCTGGTCTGAGCAGAGACCACTTTAAACACTTCCCCTGCTCTGCTTGGACCCCTGCTGCAGATGCATCTTCAAGGATCCTTAAGGCCCAGTACCACTGTCATGCTCTATGGATACCAACAGACCTTGCAACACCCCTCCATCCTCAAGCCCAGTCTGGGTAGACAGGCACAGTGCCTTTGCACTGAACTCTCCCCGAAAAGTACCACTGTGACTTTCCCTCCACAGCCCCCTCTTTTATGCCCCAGCCTGTAGAGAATAGCCAGTCTGGTGGTCCCTGTCAGGTCTGCTCTGAAGTAAACCTGTCCTGTTGAGCTCATAGCCCTGCTTCTTTCCTTTGGTCCTAACATAGTACCCAAAGTCTGGGCAGATTCAATGCCACACTATAGCTCTTCCCTTCGAATTGTGATGCTGGGCAAGTTACTTGATCAAGTTTCCTTGGTTATAAAATGAGAAAACTAACACCTCCTACCCACTGTTGTAGGAATTAATGAGTTAACTGCAGGGCCTGGTACACCATAAGCATGCAGGAAATTGTAGTTCGAGTTAATAATAAATCTATAACTTTGGAGTTTTGGTTCTTTCCTGTTTTGTTTTTTCATGTTTTTAAATTTGGGGATAATTTTTTATGTTTGATCCCCTCCTGGCCTGTGAGTTGCAGCATGTGTATTTGGGTCTTTGTAACTATAGATTTGCACTGGAAAAAATTAAGCCACCTGGGGGCCTGGGTTTCCTGAGAAATTGCAGGCTGGGCTTGGCCTTCTGTGATGAACACTTGGACATTTAGCTGTGAATGCATCTAAGGTATTTTCCAGCACCAGTAAGGAGAGAGGAGTCAGAATTGATGCCTAGTGGTTCTGACAGTTATTTTATTAGAGTGCAGAGTTCCGGCTGTAGGGGTGGTGTCCGCTCCCAGCTGAGGAGTATTGTGTGTTCAAAGCAGCAATGGTGTAACCCAATTCCAGTGAAACCCAAGTTTGGTAGAGCAATGAGAGGCTATTCATTATGACCAGTCCTTACAAAACCCGCCTCGCCTTCTGGGGAAATTCGTCTTGTGTTTCAACATGGGTAATGGCTTTTCTTTGCAATGTGGCACTAGCTCAGAAGCTATGCTGAAGATGTGGGCTTTTCAGACTTCTCAAATGCTTGTCAGCTCCCTTCTCTGGAAGCGCCCAGGCCCTCTGCCTTTGAGCTCCTCCTGCGTAGAGCTGGTGGGGGGACCTAGCACAGTCCTCCTGTCCACAGAGGCCCTGTGGCCTCCTTCCAGACAGCTTACCATCTGAATTAGTTCTGTGGGTCTTTCTACTGCATCTATCTGCCCTGAGATGGTTCTCCCACAAACTTATCAGATTCAGTGTCCTCTGGGCCACTTCCTTGGGAGGACCCTGAATGATCACCAGGGCACTTAAGCCAGTTCAGAGCTGAGTTAAACTTCTCCATGGCTGACCCCAGACTGACGCCCAGGTGGATTACTCTCCCTCATAAGTCATCTTCATGTCAGAAGCCTGTGATGCCCTTTCTCACGTGGTCTCAAGCCATGTGCAGTCTCAGCTGTTCTTGTGCTGTCCACCCTTGCAGGACCCTGACAGCTGTGCTCCTACACCTGGCTCCTGTCAGCAAGTGCCACAGGCACACAAAACCCTGTAAATGGAAGGGAGTCAAAGGAGTGGAGGAGTCCCAGGCAAACCCAATCAGTGCAGAGTTAGGGGGTAAAAATGCCCTCTCTTGTATCCTTCTGTCTCATTCCTCAGAAAGTCACCCTGATCGACAGATCTCGCTTGTGCACGGTGGTAACGACCTCTACACTGCACACCAAAGTTGCCCTTCCCTCTCCTCTTTGAGAGAAGCCAAAAAAGATAGCCTCTGTAGCACTAAATTTGTTTAGATGGCCCTTGGTCTAAGACAACACATCTTTGGGGTAAAATTTCCATGTGGGAGGCAGTGCCTCTGAGCTCCTGTAAATACCAGAGCACCATCTTTTATGACTCTTCTATTCTTAGATTGTCACAGCCTGTTTATTTGACCATCACCCTATGTTATAGTTTGTGTCTGGGTGGCCCCCCAAAGCCTCGGGCAGTCTTGGGGTGGCTTCCAGAGTTTGCCTTGGGTGTGGATACTGCACCTGCCCTGGGGCAGGCAATTTGCATTGCAGTGTAAGGAGGGAGAGAAGCGAGCTGCTGAAGCTGCTGCCACTCCTCCCTTTGCACTCTCACTTTTTGCCGTCACCAAGAAAAGTTACTCCCTGCTACATGCTGTTCTGCCTTGGAGCCAGCTGAGTACGGACTGAAACCTCCAGTGACTGGGAACTCAATAAACCCTTCCTTCCTTCATTTTGGGTGTGGGGTATTTGTCCCAGCAATGAGAGAAGAGTAACTGTGACACCCTCACTACATTAAATTTAAGAACAGTAACTCTTCTTCCTAGACAGTGCCTCATGCACTGTCTGGCATGCTGCAGTTACTTAACATCTAAGTTTTTGACTGATGGATGAATAAAAGTGGCAAATATAAGTATTCCACCACAGGCGCTACATTAGATATCATAATTATTTGATGTAAGTATTATGTTATTTAACATAACTATTTAACATAAAGTCCTCTTAAAATCTCAAAAGAAGATAAATATAATACAATATAAAAGTGATAGAACAGAATTGAGTAAAATCTTAGAGGGAGAAAGAAGAAACAAAGTCTCATAATTAGGGAGTGAAAGAAACTGTGTGGTGATGGGGAAGGGAGAGAAGAGGAGGGGAGGGAAAGGACTGAGATGCAGTGTGTACCATGACCAGCTGGGCTTCATCCCAGGCATACTAGGATGGTTTGATATATGCATATCAATAAGTGTAAATATCCCATGAATAGAAGCAAGGACAAAAACTGGACCATCTTCTCAATAGATGCAGAAAAAGTCTTTGCCAAAATCCAACACCCATTCCTGATAAAAACATTGAAGAAAACAGACATAAAAGGACTTTTCAAACCATTTATAACAACCCTTCCAGCATCTAATTAAATAGAGAAAAACTGAAACCTTTTCTTCTAAATTCAAGAACAAGACAAGGATAGCTATTATCCCAACCCAGTTCAACACAGTACTTGAAACATTATTCAGAGAAATTAGGCAAGAAAAAGAAATAAAAGGGTTGTATATAGAAACGAATTATCATTGTTTGCACATAATGTGATCTTTGACATAAAAAAACAAAAATTTCAGTAAAAGATTCCCAGTGTTAATAATCAAATTCAACAGTACAGTAAGATTCAAAGTCAATGCACAAAAATCAATAGCTTTCCTATACATGAATAAAGAGTTCACTGATGAAATTAGGAAAACAGTATCATTCGCTATAGCATTAGGAACAGTTAAATAGTTAGGAATTGATCTAACGAAAGAAGCAAAAGACCCCTACGTTTAAAACTATAATAGTCTGAAAATGGAGATTAAACAGGAAATCAGAAAATAGAAATATATCCCGGCAAGCACAGAGTCCTGAGTTCAATCCCCAGTACCACAAAAAAAGAAAAGAAAATGGATAGATATGTCTGGGGAGATAGCTCAGTAGTCTAAGCACCTGCCCGGCAAGTGCAAGGGCCCAGGTCAATCCCTACCAGCCTCAGAATCCCAGCTAAACTGAGTTGGCCACTGAAACTTGGCATGGTGGTGCACACCTGTAATCCCAGTACTGAGATGCTGAGACGAAAGGATCACTGTGAGCCTGAGTCCAAACTGCACAGTGAGACCCTGTATCAAAGAAAGGAGGGAAGGAAGGAGGGAGGAAGGGAGGGAGGGAGGGAGGAAGGAAGGGAGGGAGGCAGGAAGGAAGGAAGGACAGAAGAAAGAAAAAAAGAAAGAGAGAGAGAAAGAAAGAAAGAAAGAAAGAGAAAGAAAGAAAGAAAGAAAGAAAGAAAGAAAGAAAGAAAGAAAGAAAAAGAAAGCAATCCTCTGTTCCTGGATAGGAAGAATCAAGATAGCCAAAATGGGCATACACTGAAAATAGATATACAGACTTAGTGCAATCTCAGTGAAAATACCAATAGCACTCCTCACAGAACTAGAGAAAGTAATCCTAATATTCACGTGGAAGCAAAAGAAACCCAGAATAGCAAAAGCAATCCTGTGTAATGAGAAAAAAGCCAAAGGCTCACAATCCTGGATTTCAAGTTATATTATAAAACTATAGTGAAAAAACAACATGGAACTGGCACAAAAACAGAATGAGGATCAATGGCCAGAATAGAGGGCAAAGGAAAAAAAAATAACCACTCAGCGTTTTTATCTTTGACAAAGGGGCCAAAAATATGTACTGGGGGAGGGCAGCCTCTTTAATAAATGGTGCTGCGAAAACTGGCAATACACATGCAGAGGAGAGAACTTATATCTCTCTCACCATGTGCTTAACTAAATAAAAATGTATCAAAGAAGTAAATGTTTGAACAGAACTGCTTAATTTGCTGGAAAATAAAACTGGTAAAAGTCTTAAAGACACAGACATAAGCAAGGACTGTCTAAACAGAAACCAAGTTGCATAGGAAATGGGATCAAGAATCAACAAATGGTTGGCCACGGTGATATGTGCATGCCTGTAGTTCCAGTACTTGGTAGGCTGAGGCAGGAAAATCACCACGAGCTCAAGCACAGCATGGACTACATAGTGACTTCGTGGCCAGCTTAACCTACATAGCATGATGTTGTTTAAAAATACATAAATAAGCTAGCAAATGGATAATATCAAATCAAAAGCATTGCACAGCAAAAGAAACAACTAATGCAGTGAAGAAACAGCTACCACAGTGGGAAAAAAGACAGAAAATGAATACCTAGAATATGTAAAGAGCTCAAAAAAGTAGTTCCCCATAAAAGACCCCCACAAAAAAAAAAAACAGAATGGATGACAACCAAAGTTCAATTATGCTCAGATATGAAATAATCCCCCAAGTTTCATGGGTCCATATAGCAAGGTTCACTCCCTGTTCCATGCAGGGGAGGCAACCTCAGATGGACTGTGTCTCCAAATGTTTTTCTCTGGTCACAGGAGGTGAGAAGGTCTCATGCAACAACCGAACAGTGGCTCCTGGAAGGACAACTGCCACCTCCACATGCGCCTACATGACTGTAATTGGATAGAGGAAAAGAACTTCCCTAGTGAAGGACAGCAGGACGAGGTAGAGAGGGCACTAGAAAGGTTCCACTATGCCTTCCCTGGAGAGGGTTGGTAGGAGGGCTATAAAGAAATGAGTATGGGGTATAATGCACAAATGCACCAAAAAGGTTGGCGAGGTGTGGAGGCACCTAGAAGACAGTTTCTGAGTTTAAAAAAATGGGGAGGTAATTAAGTGTGAGGCTCTGGGTTCAATCCTCAGCACTGCCAACAAATAAAACAAAAACATGAATAAAACAAATATAAAAAGACAACAAACATAACATTTGTAGACACTGGGAGATGACACCAAAATCAAAGGGAACTCCATTCTGTATTGCTGATGCGTTGAGCACCAAGTCTTCGACTGGATCATCAGGAAACAAGGAAGATGGCAAATCCAACAACCTGTGTTAGAGTCTTAGCTAAACACACTATTGTCTGGACAATAAATCTCTAGCAATTAAATGTTACTCTAAATATGAAGAAACTAATGGATAATTTCTAAACTTTATCTCTACAAAAACAAAATCTGACAAAACTAAACAAAAAGGGGATATAAACGAAGCACCATTTTGTAGTGAAAAGAAATATATATCTGTATATACAAATTAGGTTAGATATATAGATATATAGTTCATTGAGAAGAAAGATGTGTACTAATAGTGCTTGGATATGATATCATGTCTGCATCTTGTACTATAAATGGCTTCCTTGAAGACAGAAATGTGCAACATACTGATTGTTGTGGCTGTCTTGCTGACCTGTTTTGAAACTGGCTCATTGCTATTTCTTTCTCAATAAAATTAATTTAAAATAAAAATCCAGAAAATCTTAAAAGTGTTTCTTTAAAAGTGTTTTATGTCCACAACATTTCCAGTAGAATCTGGCTTCCTCACTGAAGGCTATCTCTGTGCAGGATTAAAAACTTCTCCCAAAGAGTAATTTTGAGTCCCAGCCACCTGTCATGACCCAAACCTGCTGGGGAACCCTGGTAGGCCTAGCCCACGCATCCACTTTCACCAGAGTTCTTCGGAGTCCCAGTCATCTGTCCTCTCTGTGAAGACCATTGGGGAGACCTGATAGGCCTAGTCCCACACCATGTCCCTCTCATCAGAGTTCTGAGTCCCGGCTATCTATCCTCACCTAAAAAAATGACAAGGGGGACATGGTGAGCCTAGCCTTTGTGTCCCCCTCACTTTCATCAGAGTTCTTCTGAATCCTGTTGTCTGTCCTCACTCTGAAGACTGCCAAGGGGCCCTGGTAGGGCTAGCCACATGACCTCTCATCCTCACTGGAGCTCGGCTTAGCTCCAGTCACCTGTCATTGCTCAGAAAGACTGCCACAAGGACCAGAAACCAGGAGCTTGGAAGGCTGCCACATGAACCTGCAGGAGCCTTTGTGAGCCCTACGTGTGCCAACCCACCATCAAGAGAGCCTTGAAGAATTTCAGCCTGTACTCATCACCATCAGATTCTTCTTGAGCTGTGGCATGCCTCCCCCAGTAAGGTGGAAGCTGCATTGAAACCCACACAGCTGGAGTTTGGGTGAGCCTACACCCCCCCATCTCCTGAGAACCTTGCTTACCCACATCCAACCCCCATACGTCCCTGCATCCCCCTGCCCTTCATCAGAGTTCTCCCAGCCACTCTTTCCCTACAAAATCAGAGAGAACACAAAAGGAAAGAATGAAAGACAATTTCAGACTTCTAGCCTACCCAAAACAAGTTCAGGAGACAAGGCCATAGAAGAACTTGGAAGTCACATACCTGGAATTTCTGAGATGATAGCAATTGAAATAAAAATAAAAAAACCAAGCAAACAAACAACTCCATCAGGCTATGGAGGAAATCAGATCAGAAAAAAATCTCTCAGATAAAAAAGGAAATGACAACAATCATGTAAGAATTGCTCGACACATTCAAGGAAGACATAAACTTTTAAAAAATGGGAAAATGATGGAAACATTGAGTGAACAATACAGTGAAGAGCTAGAAGGCATGGAGCAGATTCAAGCAGATATCCAGGACACTAAGAATTCCATTGAAAGCTGGCAAAACCACTTGAAGAAAGCAGAAGATAGAATTTCAAACTTTGAAGATAGCATTGCAGCAAGTGAACATGGAAAGAAACATCTCTTAAGAATAACAAAGAAGGGGCTGGGGAGATAGCTCAGTAGAATATTTGCTTGCCTGGTAAGCCCAAGGACTTGAGTTAAATCCCCAGTTCTGAAAATGAAAAAAAAAAAAAAGAGAAAGAAAGAAAAATAAATAAAATACATTTAAAAAAATAAAAGAACCAGGAAATAAGAATATAACAGCTGTAAGATGATGCAAAGAAAAGTAATATAAGACTGCCAGGTATCAACAGAGTATCTGGAGATAACACAAATGACATAAAAAAATTGTTTGCAGAACTACTAGCAGAAAATTTTCCACACATGGGTAAAGAATCTGATATACAGATAAATGAGGCATACAGAACTTCATATAGCCATAAACAAAATAAATCTTTACCCAGATGCATAATAATCAAGATCCCAGAAATTGAGAAAAAAAAAAAAAACCCAGAATATTAAAAGCTATTAGAGAGAAAAAACAGATCATCTATAATGGAAAGCCCATCAGAATCATGGCAGATTTCTCAGCACAGACCATTAAATCAAGAAGAGTTTAGAGTGAGATAGTTCAGGTCCTGAAAGAACTTCCAACTAGACTGATGTACCTTGCAAAACTCTATCAAATTTAATGGAGAGATTTGATACTTCCATGACAAAGAATGATTGAAGAAATTCATGACAACCAAATTAACCCTACAAAGAGCACTGCCAGATCACTATGAATCCCAGCTGCAAAGTGAGACCCTGTACCAAATATATAAGAAAAAAAAAAAAGCCATCAATGACAAACTAACAGTCAACATCATACTAAATGGACAAAAATTGAAAGCTTTCACTTTAAAATCAGGAACACTATCCCTACTCCTATTCAATATAGTTCTGTAAACATTAGCCAGAGGAATTAGACAAGAAAGAAATAAAAGGATAATGATTGGAAAGGAAGCAGTAAAATTATCATTATTTGCAGTTCATATGATATTACACATAGAAGACCCCAAAAACTCCACTAAGAGACTCGTACATTTAACAACTAAATTCAATAGCATAGCAGGATACAAAGTCAACACTCAAAACTTAATAGCATTTCCATACAGAGAGTGCACTGAAAGAAATTATGGAAACCATACCTTTCATAATAACACCCAAAAATGAATCAATCTCACAAAGAAAGTAAAAGATTTACAGAAAAAATTATAGTACCCTGAAAAAAGAGATCAAAGAGAATTTCAGAAAGTGGAAAGATATTCATTGCTCCTTGATAGGAAGAACCAACACTGTGAAAATGACCATGTTCCCAAAACTGTTATACAGATTCAACACAATCCTTACTAAAATACCATTCAGAATTCAAAGACCCAATACAAAAACTGGACATCTGAGATGACTATACACTTCACAAATGAGTTACAAATGACAGTATGTAGGAGAGCTTCTAGCCTCCTTGTGTGGCCAGTGAGAGCCCTCCAGACCAAAACTCAGGCACCTACATGAGTGAGAATCTATATTGTGCCCCGCCGGACCCCTGCAACCCTCCAGAGCCCTTGCTTCCAAGCCCACCAAGCGAGTGAGAACATCTGAGACTATATCTGGATGCCCAATCCAGCCCAGCCTGGGCCAGAGAGTGTGTGAGAGAGCTTCTGCCCCCCGTGGAACTCCCTGGGCCAGCGGCACAACAGGGGGGCACCACAGGCTCACTTCCAAGGAGTACAGCAAAACGGAGCTGAACACAACAGCTAGATCCAGGCCAGGCATAACTGGAAAAACTCAAACTTAATAGATCTGCACCTGAGTCTCATTAGCTGCTAAGGTTATAACTGCACCAAAACTCTACACCAAAGGTCAGAGGTCAGTGCTATACAAAATGACAAAGACAAGAAGAAGAGTGCAATCTCAGGCCTCGAGCCCATTCATGACAAGTGCGGAGACACAAGCTCAGTAGAAATGAATGAATTAACAGCGTTGAAAGTAAAGAAACAACAGCAGAAAGGTATAGAGGAACTCAGACCAGAATTAATGCCTGAAATGAAAAAGAAATTTCTGAATTCATAGCATCTGAAGTAAAGAATCTAATACAGAAACATAGGAGGGAAACCCAAAACCCAACCAGAACAAGTGTAGAGAGCACAAGCTCAGCTGAAATGTATGAATTAACAGCATCGCAAGCAAGAAACAGCAGCAGAAAGAGAAAGAGGAACACAGGACAGAAATAATGTCTGAAATAAAAAAAGAAATCTCTAAATTCATAGCATCTGAAGTAAAGAATCATGTACAGACACACATGGAAGAAACCCAATCTGAAAAACACTGCAGTAAAAGAATTAGTAGCTACCTCTAAAGAGGATATTGATTTTAAAAAATAGAGGAGATTAGAAATATGACAGATTCTTTCAATGAGCAATACAGGAAAGAAATAGATCGCATGAAGCAGAGTCAAGGAGATATACAAGAACTTCAAATCTCAATCACGAGTCTATAAAACCATTTGACTGAAAGCGAGGACAGAGTTTCAGATCTTGAACACACCGGTGCAGTTATTGAAAAGGTGAGAAAGGATCTCTTAAAAACAACTAGGATGCAGGAAAATATAATCCATCACCTGCAAGACAATGCCAAAATGAACAATGTGAGACTAATAGGCATCAGTGAGAAAGATGGAGGCAATACTGACAATGTAAAAAGAATATGGGCAGAAGTAATAGCAGAAAACTTCCCAAATATGAAGAAACAATCTAACATTCAGGTAACAGAAGCATAAAGGATGACAAATAACTTCAACCCAATTAAAAACACTCAGACATATAATGGTCAAGATCCCAGAAATCCAGAACAAGAATAATATACTGAAAGCCACTAGAAAAAAGAAACAGATTACATTCAAAGGAAAACCAATCAGAATTATGGCCTACTTCTCTTCACAAACCATAAAGGCAGGGAGAGCATGAAGCAGAGTACTTCAAGTCCTCTATGAAAACAAATTCCAGCCCAGACTACTATACCCTGCAATGGAGAAGTGAAATACTTCCATGAAAAAGAACAACTAAAGGATGTCATGATGGCAAAGCCAACCCTACACAGGCTACCTGAAAGACGTTCTAGAAAGGGACAAAAATGACTAGAACTCCACAAACGAGAATAGAAGGAACCCACTAAATAGAGCAAACAATTAAACATAGGACAAAAAGGAGTAAACAATAGCAGGTAAATAGCATGTCAGTTATAAGTCAACAGATCTCAATTACAACCATCAATGTAAATAGACTCAATTCTCCAATTCAGAGAAATAGACTGGCATAGTGGATTAGGAAAAAAAAAAATCCAATATGCTGTGTACAAGAAATACACTTAACTCAAAAAGACATTCACAAGCTTAAAGTCAAAGGATAGAAAACAATACTACATGCCCCAGCACCTCAGAAAAAAGCAGGGGTAGCAATCTTGTTCTCAGACAGTCTCAACTTCAAACCGTGAAGGATCAAATGAAATAAAGAAGGCCACTATAAATTGGTTAGGGGAAAAATTCAAGAGGAAGAGGTAACATTCATAAACATCTATGCAACAAACACAGAGGCACACAACTATATAAGACAAATCTTAATGGACATGAAAAATCCAATACCACAGTCTTAACAGGAGACCTTAACATCTCAAAATGTAGGTCAACCAGACAAAAAATTGGCAAAGAAGCAGCAGAACTGAACCAGAGCTAGGAACAAATGTCCTTGGTGGACATATGCAGTGTTCCACCCAAACACGGCTGAATGCACATTTTTTGCAGCTGCTCATGGGTCATTTTCTAAAATAGGTCATGCTTAAGTATATGCAAGAAAACAGAAATCATCCCATGCATATTATCCAACCACAGTGCAATGAAACTAGAAATAAATGACAAAAAAACAAACAAACAAACAAAAAAAAAACAGAAAAAAACCCTTAATACTTGGAAATTAAACAGCATCGTACTCAGCAATCAATGAATGGGTTACAGATGCAAGTAAACAAGAAATTCAACAATATCCACAGTTCAATGAATATTCAACCACAACTTATAGGAATTTGTGGGATGCAAAGAAAGCAGTTCTCAGAGGGAAAAATCATAGCTATGAGCTCACCACATATTAGGAAAACAGAACAGAAAAAAATAAACTCCCTAATGCTACAACCTCCGACACCTAAAAAAGGAAGAGCAAACCAAACCCAGAGCCCAAAGACAGGAAGAAACCATAAAGATTAGAGCAGAAATTAATTCAATAGAGATGAACAAAACAGCTCAAAGAATTAATGAATCAAAAAGCTGGTTCTTTGAAAGACTGTATAAAATCGATAAGCCCCTAGCTAACCTCATCAAAAAGAGGAAAGAAAAAATTCAAATACAAGCAATAAGGAATGAAAAGGGTGTAATCACCACTGACCTAGTGGAAATCTAGAAGATTATCAGTAGCTACTTTGAGAATCTTTACACTCACAGAATAGAAGACACAGATGAAACCGACAGATTTTTCATAAGGTACAAATTACCAAAACTGAGTCAAGAAGATATAACAACTCTCAGTAACCCAATAACAGCCAACGAAATATGAACTGTAATAAAAAGCCTGATGACAAAGAAAAGTCCAGGTCCTGATGGATTCACAGCTGAATTTTACAAGAAATTTATAGAAGATATAATCCCTGCACTCCTCAAACTCTTCAATGAAATTGAAAACGAAACAGTCCTCTCAAAATCATTCCTGGAGGCAAATATTGTACTGATTCCAAAACCAGGGACAGACACAACTAAAAAAGAGAACTACAGGCCAATCTCTCTCATGAACATAGATGCAAAATTCCTCAATAAAATCCTAGCAAATAGAATACAGCAAATCATCAAGAAGATCATACACCATGACCAGGTAGGATTCATCACAGGGATGCAAGGATGGTTCAATATGTGAAAATCTGTAAATGTAATACACTATATTAATAAGCTGAAATCTAAAAACCACGTGATCATCTCAATTGATGCAGAAAAAGCTTTTGACAAAGTCTAACACTCATTCATGTTCAAAGTCCTACAGAAAATTGGAATAGAAGGCCTCTCCTTCAATCTGATGTTTAAAGCCATCTATGACAATGCAAGGGCTAATATAATTCTAAACAAGGAAAAAATGAAATCTTTTACTCTTAAATCAGGTACAAGACAAGGATGTCCTCTATCAGCCCTCCTATTTAAAATAATTTTGGAATCATTAGCAATAGCCATTAGAGAAGAGGGAAAAATAAAAGGAATATGAATAAGTAAAGAAGAAGTTAAATTATCACTATTTGCAGATGACATAATACTTTGCTTGGAAGACACAGAAAACTTCACCAAGAAGCTACTAGACTTATCCTGCAGGCTACAAAGTCAAAACTCAAAAGTCAATAGCATCCTCTACACAGATAACAAACACACTGAGAGGAAAATTATAGAAACAGTACCTTTTACAATAGCACCATGGAAAAAGAAATACCTTGGAATTCACTTAATCAAAGAAGTCAAAGATCTTTTCATGGAAAATTGCACTACTGTAAGAAAAGAGATAGCAGAGGATTACAGAAAATGGAAAAATATTCTCTGCTCCCGGATAGGAAGAACCATCGTGAAGATGGCCATACTCCCAAAACTGTCATACAGATTCAATGCAATCCTTATCAAACTGCCACCAACATACTTTCCAGATCTAGAGAAATCATTCCTAAAATTTATTTGGAACCAAAAAAGACCTAGAATACCAAAGGTAATCCTGGGCAACAAAGACAAGGCAGGAGGCATTACAGTTCCAGACTTGAAATTATACTGCAAAGCTACTGTGACAAAATCAACATGGTATTGGCAACAAAATAGACCTGGGAATCAATGGAATAGATAAGAAGATGCAGAGACCTCTATGAACACACTCAGCTACCTGATCTTTGACAAAGGGGCCAAACATGCTTACTGGAAGAAAGATAGCCTCTTTAACAAATGGTACTGGAAAAAGTAACTCTTTACATGACAAAAACTAAAACATGAACCAGGTCTATCACCATGCACTAAGCTAAAGTCAAAATGGATTAAAGATCTAAACATTAAAACAGAAACACTCAGTCCCCTGGAAGACAAAGTAGGAGGAACTCTTGAAGACATAGGGGTAGGTAAAGAGTTCATGAACAAACATATATTTGCATGGGAAACACTTGAAAGAATCAATAATTGGGATCAACTCTTCTTGAGGAGTTTCTTCACGTCAAAGGAAGTTGTCAACAAAGTGAACAGACAACCCACAAGTTTTGAAAAATGGGCATCTGAGATGAATATACACTTCTCAGAGGACAAAATTAAAGCAGTGAATAAATATATGAAAAAATGCTCCACATCGATAGCCATCCCTGAAGTGCAAATAAAAACACTGAGATGCCATCTCACTCCAGAAAGAATAGTTATCATAAGGAAATCAACCAACAACAAATGCTGGAGAGGATGTGCGGAAAAGGGAACACTTCTCCACTGCTAGTGGGAATGTAGACTGGTGCAACCACTATGGAAATCAGTGTGGAGGCTCCTTAAGAAACTAGACTTGGAAATCCCATTCAAGTCAGCTATCCCATATTGGGAATTTTCCCAGAAGAACTGAAAACATTGTATCATAGTGATATATATGTGTACTTATGTTTATAGCAGCACAATTTGTGATAGCCAAATCCTGGAAACAACCAAAATGCCAAAATGCCCATCACATGAGGAATGGTTGAAAGAGATGTGGTATTTTTATACAATGGAGTATTACTCAGCTATAAAGAACGATAAACTTGAAGCATTTATATTGAAGTGGATGCCACTTGAACATATACTCATGAGTGAAATAACCAGACACACATGTAGTCTCCCTAGTATGGGAAATCAAAAGAAGAAATACAAATAGAAAGGTATAACACAACCAAAAGGAAAGTGAGAACTTGAGGATAGGACAATGAGGAAAGGATAAGTAGAAAAGCTGGGATACAGGACAGAGACAAAGCCATACATCTGTACATACAAGATGAGGAAGGCAAAGATCCCGAGAAACATCAGCAGGTTTTTGAAAGTAGCAGCTAAATGGTAGGATTCTCAACCCTACTATATATATATATACGCTGATACTGTGAACCAAGCAACTTCCCTGAAGATAGCAATGTGTAATAGAAGGGTCACGCTTGGAATGCCTGCCATTCTGGTCTGCTAAATACATACTTCCTGTCATGACATACCAATAATTACCATACTGTCTCACAAGTAAATTTTTTTTCTTTGATTAGGGGGGAATAAATGAAAAAAAAAGACACAAGGAAAAAAAATGTTACAGGACTGTTCAGCTGCAAGGCTATATATGGTTAGATTTCTAAATTTCTGTAATAATATGTGCATAATACTATTTTAAAAATTTTTTTCCTCATTCTGTAAGGACTTAAAATTTGATACATCAATACTTGATGGAAAATATCTGTTCCATATTATGCCTAAGATCTTTGATATTTAGACAGATAGGGTAAACTGAACTGTATATGTTGCAGGGTAATAATAAGCTTCTCTTCTGAAGGGTTAACAACTTAAGTTTGTGGATCAAAAATTGAAGAAATGGAAGGGCTGCAAGGTCAGCCAACATTTTGGCCATAGCCTTTCAAGGTCAGTGAAGACTCAAGACATAGGAGAACCTGTACTATAACATCATGGAACTCAGTTGTGCCCCAAATTTTCTTATCAAGGAGATTATGGAGCCACAGAGGAATGCCATCAATGATGTGTAGTGTGCCTAAGGAGAGTCACATGGAGAGAAAACTTTGTCACAGGCTTTCACAGAGCAAACTGGTCAAGCAATGGCCGTGACTCATCCACATGGCTGACACTGACAAAAGATCTACAAAGTGAGGTACAGGGTTACAGGATAAACCCTGAGGGGACTTGACTGACCTTATCAAATACAAAAGTTACATTTCTTGTCATACAGGTCTTGCTTTATCTTGGTCTCAACTATCCAGCAGAAAAGTATGAAAACAAGATATATAAAGTAAAGCCATATTAATATGCTGAGCTGTAAAATACTCTAGGGAGCAATTTGTGTGGATAACCCACTACTATTGTGGACTGCTGGACAGTGTTGGAGTGTTTTGCTGAATTCAAGCACCTGTAATAACTGAATGCCAATAGAATACCCATCTCTGACAGGACTAAACAAAAAAAGAGATACAAAGGAAGGACCATTCTGTATTTATATATACAGAACAGCTAGGATAAATATGCAGCTACTTTCACATAATTCTTTGAGAAGAAAGATTTGCACTAATAGTGTTTGGATAGAATATCCTGTATGCTTCTTGTACTATGGATATCCATTAGGAAGATAACAATGTACAAAGTATTAATTTTTGAAACTGTCCTATAAATAAGCTTTGAAAAAAAAGACAGGTATACAGCTACATTCTCTTAATTCATTGATTAGAGGCATCTGCTCTAATAGTGTTTGTAAATAGGATATCATGTCTACATTTTGTGCAACAAATAACCACTAAGAAAACAATATGCAATGTATTAATTATTGAATCTGTCCTACTAATTTGATTTGAAACTGTCTCATTGCTATTTGTTCCTCAATAAAATTATGGAAAAATAAAAAAGTTATAAATGACATATAACTATATAAAAATTCTTCAACATCATTGATCATTCAAGAGATTCAAATTAGGGCCAGAGCGATAGCTTAGTGGACCAAAGCACCTGCTTAGGCAAGCTTGGGCAAGCACAGGGACCGTGGTGAGATCCCCAGCACCACATGCTGTGCCAGCCCCACATAGAGGGTAGGCTGAGCTAGCCAGAGTCCTGGTATAATGGCACATGCCTGTAATCCCAGCATTGGGAAGGCTGAAGCCAGAGGATCACCACACATCTGAGACCCTGCAACAACCAAATATATTTAAAAATAAGAGAGAGACACAAGTTAAAACAACACTAAGATACCATCTTGCACCAGAGAGAATGGCTATCATCAAGAAGTCAACTAATAACAAATGTTGAGGGGTTTTGGGGGAAAATAAACCCTTCTCCACTGTTGGTGGGAGTGTAGGCTGGTACAACCATTATGGAAATTTCTCAAAAAGCTAGCTTATTCAAGGCAGCTATTCCCCTCCTAGGTATTTTTTTCAAAGAGAACTGAAATCATCAAACCACAGCAATACAGTACACTCATCTTTGCAGCAATTTGTCATAGGTAAATCTTGGAAACAACCCAAATGCCCATCAACTGAGGATAGATAAAAAAGATATGGTATTTTTACACAAGGCACTATTACTCAGCTATAAAAAGATGAACTCATTGCTTTTGTAGATAAATGGATGTAACTAGAGACTGTGTTGGTAAGTGAAATAAATCAGATCCACAGATGCAAATATTGTATAATCTGTCTCGTGTGAGAACCTGAAAGAGTAAATAAAATTTAAAAAGTACAATAGATACTACAAATGGGAAAGAATTTGTTCAGTGGAAAGGAAAAACTGGAATCAGGGAAAGGACAAAACAAAGAAGGGGAAAAGATATATTTGTGTATATAGGCAGGATAATTTGGACAATTGTACTGCCAATTTCTGCTTGTCTTATGAAAGGAGCAGTGAATGCTTAGATTTTTTTCTTTTTATTCTTATTTTTTAATTTCTTATATCTTTTTCTTGCTTTGTTTTTCTTTTAAACCAATTTTTCACATTTGTGTCTAACCTGAACAACTGATTTGAAGATAACATCAAGAAACACAGCAGCCATTGTTCCCATTACATTGTTTAGTGAAATTTTATATCATTTCTAATGCTGTTTTTATTACTATTTTGTACTCTTTAAAAATGAGTAAATAAAAGTAAAAAATAAAACTTCTTCCAGTCCTTTGCCTATTAGTGATCAACTCCTTCAAAAGTACCTGAAGAGGACAGGCCAAATAGCTCAGCAGATTAAAGCACTTGCAAGCAGGCGCAGGGGCTGGGTGTTCAATCCCTGGGCTTGCTGTGCTGGCCCCACCCCTGGAGCACACTGAGTTGGCAATTGAGACTGGGCATGGTGGTATGTACCTGTAATCCTAGCTCTTGAGAGGCTGTGAGCAGGTGGATCACTATAAGCCTGATCTACTAGTAAGACCCTGAACACTCCATAGACCTTTCCCTAAAATACAAAGGAGAGAGAGAGAGAGAGGAGGGAAGGAAGAAAGGCACCTGGAAAATGCTAAACCCCCCCCCCCACTCTACACACACACACACACACATACATGCACAAATGCACACACCAGTAAACAAGTAGTTTCAAGCAGAACTCAGTCCTGGAGACAAAGTGAGTGACTAAAGCAGGGGCTCTGAAAGCTACACTGTGGAGAGGTCTCGATAGTCGCCATGTACTGCAGCTCCTCATTCCAGCTTTGTGGACAGGAGAAAGACCTCCTGCTCTCCCCACTGGGGAGTTCCTTTAGCACGTCCAGTGCTGGCTCTTCCAAGATTGTTAGGGCAATGAAGTCATCCTCAGTGGTTCTAATAGAATGACACATTCAGTATATACTCGTGTTACTGATTCTGAGGTCAGTCATTTTGTCTCCTGACATTTCTCTAATGATGATGGATATGAGGATGGAAGCAGATCCTTTTTTCTGATTTGACTCCTCATAGACTAAGTTTTATTTTGTGTGGCGCCAGGGCCTTGAGCACACTAGGTCACCATTTTCCATTAGGTCACTTCTGTGGGTCCTGTAGAATGTATTTTAATGGGATAGAGCTGACTTTCACTACAGCTTTTGCTCCAGTTTTTGTCATAGAAGTAGAAGTGCTTGCTAGCATGCACTGCTTGCATTTTACAGTAGCAAATACTGAGTCAGTAAAACTTTGCTTGTATTACACATATCTCAGTTTACTTGTGTGGGTAGAGACAAAATAGCATTATTTTCAAAATATCAATAAAAAATACACAGAACAACCAGGTGTGGTGTTGAACATCTGTAAAAGGGATAGCCTGGGCTACATGGCAAGAGCCTATAAATAAATAAATAAATAAACTTAGAAAATTAAGCAGTCAGCTGTGTAAGTGCATTCCTTTAATCCTATTCTCAGGGTCCTGAGGCAAGAGGATCACCCTAAGTTTGAGGCAAGCCTGAGCTACACAGTGAATTCAATACCAGACTGAACTACATACAAACAAATGAAAGACAGCTAAGAACCACCAAAAAAATTAAATGAGATAGCACAGAGTGCCTCAAGATAGACTCTTAGTCACACTCTTTACCCAAAAACTAACTCAAAATACCAAGGCAGGAGGATTTTGAATTCAGGCTAATCTGAGCTACACAGTGGGTTCAAGGTCAGCCTGGGCTCAATATAAAAAATCTTGTTTTAAACAAAACAAAATAGTCAGGCTTGGTGGTGGATGCCTATAATCTCAGAATTCAGGAGGCTGAGGCAGGAAGACTTCCATGAGTTCAAATCCTGCCTGGGCTACATAGGAAGTTCAAGGCCAGCCTGAATTACATAGTCTGACTCTGTCTCAAAAAACCAACAAAATGAAATGAAAATCTAACAAAACAAATGAACAAAAATAATCTAAAAGAAATGAAGACAAACTTGAAGAAACAATTCATCAAAGACAATATTCTGGGGAGAACCAAGACAGTAAAGTAGAAAGCAGCAGAGAAAAAGCTTCTCAGAATCACCATCCAGACACTGGAATATAGAAACATGAGGGAGATGAGAAGGTAGGAACTGGGTTCCTCGGACCCAGATGGGATCTGAAGCTTGAAGTGAAGTCCATGGAAAGAGCAAAGAGAAACTTCAATGGAGAAGGAGCAGGTAGCCACCAGAGCCTTTTCCCTTAGATGAGACTCACTGTGCAAGAGGAATGGTTCACACTTGTGACACACGGTGACTGCTGGTGACCCTAGAGGTGTCCAAGGAGAGACACAAGGATGGAGGGGAGCAGTGGATGTAAAGCACTGCACTAGCTGGAGGTGAGTGTGGAGAGCTCACTCACCCTTCTCAAGACAGGGATTGACTGGGAGCCTCCCTAGAGAGAGGCCAGCTGAGCTTCAAACTCAGCGTGGCCGCTGGTCCCGTTTAGCAGCTCAGGCTCCGGGAAGATGCACTGACTGCTGCAGGCCACATGGTTCTGGTCTCAGCCGGAAGGAGCAGGCTCATTGAGATTATCCACCCAGCCATCAAAAACCTGCTGCTGGCTTGCTAGGATAAATCACCATGGACCAGGACTCCATCTCCACATGCTGTCTGCCATTGGCAGCAGGGACAAATCTGGAAGTGGACTTTTTTTTTTCTTTTTTCCATCTTTTTCTTCTTTGTTGTTGTGCTTCTGGTTTTGTTTATGTTTTCTGTTTCTGTTTCCTTCTCGAACTTCATTGATTCATCTTATTTTTATACAGGTATGAATATGTATTCCACCTTCTTTGTAGTTCTTATTCTTCTCTGTTCTTATCTCTTTCTTCTCTCTTCCTCTCCAGTCTTATCCCCCAGTTTCCCAAAGTTAGTATGATCCTTCTTTATCCTCCAGCCTTACTTCTGATCTTCCTCTTCCCTCACTTCTCTATTTTTCTCCTTAACCTATTTTAAATTTTAACTCCTCTGGGCAAAATTGTTGTATTAAGGACTTGTACACTGCATATAATTTTCTGTTCTGTTTTAGATTTTATTGTATAACCATAAATCTAGTTCACATGTTTAAAGGTGACAAATTAATGGTTGAATCAATTTGTTATGTTCTAGGTTGTGATTGATGCTATTGTCATTGCTGATATCATTATAGCCAAAAATGACATAATTATTCTAATTTTTGTTTTGGTGGTACCAGGGATTGAACTCAGGTCCTTGCGCTTGCCAGTAAGGTGCTTATTCCACTAAGCCATCTCCCCAGCCCCAAAGTAAGGGATGGACCCAAGCTTATGCCCTTAGTTTAGTTCACCAATTCAAAGATGGATCTTTGTTTTGTTTTGTTTTGGTGGAATCAGGGATTGAACTCAGTCCCTTGCGCTTGCCAGGGAAGCATTTATTCCACAGAGTCCTCTCCCTAACCTCAACATAATTATTCTACATAACTATTCTTCCTTGTATCTCAAGACTGAAATTGACTAAGGGTCACAGAAAATACTGCAGCACAGTGCTGAATGGCGAACAAGTGGGCCGAGCAGACAGCAACTTCTCATTCTCAATAAATTGAAGAGATAGGATATTGTAACAGACTCAAAACAAAAAGCAGATACAACTGGAACATACCCTAGAGAAGTGCTCATTTCTGAAGGGTTCTAAATACTAGCAATAAAGCAACCTGTCATAGGCAATTTATAAGCATTGCCAGAGGCAGGCATTAAACAGAAAGAAGGAAAGAAAGAAAATGAGAAGACACTTAAGATGCTACACCAGACATCCAGTTCAACAAGGGAAAATCCAAGGGAGCAATGAAGTGGCACAATCTAAAAGCCACCATTCTGGCCTCTCTGAAGTGGTAACAACAAAGCAATTGAACAAGGCTCTATAAAAAGAGAAAATCAGAAATAATTTCTCAGATAACTACAGAGACGATATTCACAATGAAAGTCATGCTTAGTGATGCTGGAGTAGATACAAACAAAAAAAAAAGCTGAGCTTATGAAAATTATGGGATCCATGAATGTTCAGCATAGAAAAGAAAAGAAATGCATAAGACAGATTCAAGCTGATATCTAGCAGAATAAAAATTCCATTGACAGTATCCACAGCAGATTAAGCCAATGTGAAGACAGGATCTCAGATAGAGAAGACAGACTTATGGTTATTGATCATGAAAATAAAGATTTCTTAAAAATAGTAAGGGACCATGAGAAATCAATCTAGCAGCTACTAGGTGAGGTAAAGAATAACTTTAGACTGATTGGAGTCAATGAAAAAAGCAGAGGCATTATGAAAGAAAACTTCCCTGGTAGAGAAAAAGAAGTTAACATGTAGATAAGTGAGGCATACAGAACTCCAGTTATTCATGATTTAAAAATATGTAGCCAGGCATAGTAAAGATTCCAGAGTTCAGCACAAGGATAGGATCTTAAAAGCTGTTAGGGAAAAGAAACAAACCATCTATAAAGCAAAGCATATTACAATCACTACTGACTTCTCAGCACAAACCCTCAAATCAAGGAGAGCTGGAGTGAAGTGTTTCAAGTTCTATAGGAAGACAACTTTCAACCCACTCTGATGAACCCCACAAAACTCTCTCAATACTAAAGGATAAATGAGACACTTCCATCACAAGGAATAGCTGAAGAAATTTATGATCACCAAACCAGCGCTCCAAAATATTTTACAGGATATTCTAGAAAGAGATAATAAGGACTAACCCTCGATGGACACCAAAAGAAGGAATCTACCAGGCAAAGAAAACAGTTAAACAGAGAGGCAGGGGGAAGAGAGGAAGCCAACAACAAGAAAATAATATGACAAGGATAAGTCAACATATATCAGTTACAATCATCAGTGTCTTTGGTCTCAATTTACCAATCAAAAGATACAGACTAGAAGAATGGATCAAGAAGTAAGATCCAACAATATGCTACACAGAAGAAACATATTTAATTCAAAAAGGAAATTCATAGACTGAAAACCAAAGGGAGGAAAATAATGCTCCATGTGACAGGAACCTAGAAAAAAGCAGGAGTAATATTCTATATACAGACAAAGTAAATTTCAAGCCAAGACTGATTAAGAGAAATGAAGATTTTTACATCCTTGTAAAGGGAAAAACCCAAGAGGAAGAGGTAGCAATCATAAATATATATGCAAAAATACGAGTGCATCCAATTATATAAAATAAATATTAACAGACATTTAAAAAATCAAATAAGCACTAAAACAATTATATTGGGGAATTTCAATTCCCCACTGTCACAAAAAGACAGATCAACTAGACAAAAAATTTTAATGAAATATTAAAATTGAACCAAATTTTTGAACAAATGGACTTAGTAGGTGTCTTTGGAGAGTTCTATCCCACAACATCAGAATATGTTTTCTTCTCAGCTGAATGTGGGACATTCTCCAAAACAGACCACACACTGGCTCATGCTTAAGTAAATGCAAAGGAATTGACATTATCCCATGCATATTATCAGAGATAATTTCTACAATTACATGATAATGGCAATACAATGTACTCGAGCTAATGGAATACAACAAAAAAAGCAGTCCTCAAAGGACTATAAATTAGTAGTGAATGCCCATATCAGGAAAATAGAGCAGGTGCAAATAAATGACTTAATGGTGAACATCAGTCTCCCAGAAAAAAGAAGAGTAGGCTAAGCCAAAAGTTTCTATGAGGGAGGAAATTATAAAGATCAGAGCAGAAATAATGCATTGGAGGGGCTGGGAAGATGGCTCAGTAGAATAAATGCTTCCCTGGCAAGCACAAGCAAGTTCAGTCCCCTGTTCTGCCAAAAAAAATAAATTAAATAAATAATAATAATAATAATGCATCAGAGACCAAAGAATCAATATAAATATTAATGAATCAAGCAGTTGGTTCTTTGAAAGATTAAATAAAAGACAAACCCATATCTAATCTTCTCAAAATGAAAGAAAAGACTGAAATTCATGCTTTTAGGAATGACAAAGGCAAAATCACAATAGTCCTTGCAGAAATCCAGATGATCATCTATATCTACTTTGAAAACTTGTATTCCAATGAAGTGGAAAATGCAGAAGACATGGACAGATTCCTAGATACATATAAAATGCCAAAGATGAATCAAGAAGATATAAAAATACTAAATAGACCAAGATCAATCAGTGAAATCAAAGATGTAATGAAAAATCAACCAACAGAGAACAGTCCAGGCCCTGATGGATTCACCACTGAATTCTACAAGAAATTAAGAGAAGACCTAGCACTACTACTTTTCAAACTCTTTACTGAAATTGAAAGGGAAGCAATACTCCCAAACTCATTCCTAGAAGCAAGTATTACCTTATTATCAAAACCAGAGAAGAGCCTAACAAAGAAAGAGACTCACAGGCAAATCTCCCTAGTGACAAAGACATAAAAATCTTCAGTAAGACACTGGCAGAAAGAATGCAGCCAATTATCAAGAAGATTATAAACCATGACCAACTTGGACTCATCCCAGGGATGTAGGAATGGTTCAACATATGTAAATCAATAAATATGATACACCATATTAACAGAGCCAAGGACAACAATCATATCATTTCAATAAATGCAGAAAAAGCATTTGACAAAGTCCAGCATCCATTCATGGTAAAAACCCTACAGAAAACTGGAACAGATGGTTTTCATCTCAGCTGATAAAAGCCTTCTATGACAAAACAACAGCCAACATCATACTAAATGGACAAATATTAAAAGCTTTCTTTCTAAAATCCTTATGCAATACAGTCCTGGGAACTTTAGCCAGAGCAACTAGACAAAAGAAAAAAATAAGAGGAATAAGGATAGGAAAGGAGGAAGTTAAATCATCATTATTTGCAGCTAACATGATTACACAGAAGACAACAAGAAGTCCACTAAAAACTACTAGATTCAATAAGCAAATTTAGTTGCATAGCTGGATACAAAGTCAACACTGAAAAATCAATGGCCTTCCTGTACAAGACTACCAAACTCACTGAGAGAAAAATTAGGGAAAACAACACTTTTCAAAATAGTTTCCAAAAAAATAAAATACCTAAGAATCAAACTAATGAAGGATATAAAAGACCTCTACTTTGAAAACTACAGTACTTGGAAAAAAGGGATTGAAGAGGATATCAGAAAATTAAAAATATCTCTTGCTCTTGGGTAGGAACAACCAATATACTGAAAATGGTCATACTCCCCCAACTGTAATACAGATGTAGTGCAATTACAACCAAAATTCCAATGACGTGTCTCACAGAGTTAGAGAAAACAATCCAAATTTTATTTGAAATGAGAAGAATCCTAGAATAGCAAAGGCAAGGCAGGGGGCATCACAATCCCTGACTTGAAATTATACTATAAAGCTACTATGATAAAAGTAACATGGTACTGGCAAAAAAAAAAAAAAAAAATCAGTGGCAAAGATCAGAAGATGCAGAAACAACTCCAAACATCCTCAGCTGTCTTATCTTGGACAAACTGCCAAATAATTCACTGGAATAAAGATAGTCTCTCTAATAAATGCTGCTTTAAAAAGTGGCTGTACGCATTCCAGAGATTAAAAGTGGCCTCATGTCTTTTACTATGCACTAAACTAGATTTGAAATGGATCAAAGATGTAAATATTAAAACAGAAACATTAAATATGCTGAAAGATAGGTCAAACTCTTGAAGACATCGGTGTAGGCAAAGACTGAAGAATAAAACCCAAAATACATAAGGAACTATCACAAATAATCAGAAAATTGGGACCTCATCTTATTAGAAAGCTTTTGCATAGCAAGAGAAACCACCAACAAAGTAAAGACACAATCCACAGTGTGGGAAAGAGCATTTGCCAGCTGTTCCTCAGATAACAGATTGCTATCAAAAACATAGAAAAAACTCAAAAAACTTAGGCCTCCCAAATTTAAAGACCCAGTCCAAAAATGGGCATCTGAGATGATTACACACTCCTCAGACAAAGAAGTACAAACAGCAAATAAATATATGGAAAAATGTTCACCATCATTGGTCATTTAAGAGATTGCAAGTTGTTTTAGCACTGAGATTCCATTTCATCCCAGAAAGAATGTCTATTGTCAATAGATCTACCACTAACATGCTAGCAGGGCTTCCAGGAAAAAGAAAGCCTTCTCTACTGTTGTTAGAAAGTAAATGCTGCAACCACTGTGGAAACCAGTGTGCAGATTCCTCAGAAAACTAGGATTGGAGGTCCCATTTGACCCACCCTTCCTGGGTGTCTTCCCAGAAGAAAGAAAAACGTCAATACATGTTTATAGCAGCACAATTTGTAGCAATTAGATCTTGGAAACAGGCCAGGTACCCATCAACCAAGGAACTGATAAATAAGATGTGGTTTTATACAGTGGGGTACTACTCAGCTACGAAGAAGGACAAACTAAAGACTCTTACAGGTAAATGGGTGCAACTGGAGAAACACAAAATGATGTTCCACAGCATTAACCAATAAAATAAAACTATGATGAAAAATATCAGTATACACCTATTACAATGACTAAAATGAAAAAAAAATAGTAACAATAATCCACACTAACGGCTTTGTGGGGAAACTTATCACTCATGCATTTTGTGGGAGATGCAAACTGTGACAACGGCTCAGGCAAGTGAGCACTCAGCTCTTGGACGATCATTGCACATCTGTGCGTCTGTCCCAAGGAGAGGGAGATTTACGTTCATACACAGGATTATAACCAACGTTCTAGAAACATAATTACAATAGTCAAAAACTCGAAACAAGGGCCAGCCATATAGCCCAGCAGACTAAAGCGCCTGCTTAGTCAGAGCGCAGGGACCTGGTACCACAAGCCATGCTGGCCCACCCTCGGGGCATGCTGAGATTGTGATTAAGAATGGGCGCGGCGGCACGCGCCTGGAATCCCAGTACTTAAGAGGCTGAAAACAGGAGAATCTCTGAGTCCCATCTGTGTAGTGAGACCCTGCAGACCTTGTAGACCCTGTACTAAAGACCTAAATTAAGATAAAATAAAAACCCTCAAAACAAGAGATGTCCTTCACCAGGTGAATGTTAAAGAAATATTGGTACCTCGGCAGACAGAACTTTACTCAGCAAGGGGGCAGGCGAGCCGTAGTGATCCGCTCAGCAACGCGGACGGAGGTTGGGACAACTGCTCACAGGAGAAAACCACCGCGAGAACTCCATGCTGCCTAATTCTGCCTCAGGAACATCGTTGAAATGACCAGTTAAGAATTGGAGTGCCTTACTGTCAAGGGTAAAAGGCAGGACTGAGACTAGGGTCTGGCTCTGCAAGGAGATGAGGGGGCCGCAGCGGAACAAGGCGCCTGCTGAGCAAGCTTAGGCAAGCGCAGGGACTGGACTGCAGTTGGGTCCCTGGTACCGCCAGCCGCACCAGCCGTGCCAGCCCCGCCCCCAGGTGAGCTGAGCCGGCCACAGAAATAAATAAATAAATAAATAAATATAAAATAAGATAAAAAGAGACAAGGTGGTGACCAGAATCCTGCGCTGCGTGTCGTATTGGTGTCCGCCACAGGGTCCTGGCTCCTTCCGACGTTGTCTTATAATTCTGCAAGGTGTTATTGTGGAAAATCACTGGGGAAAAGCTACTCAGGGTCTCCCTTCACAGTTGCAAATGAATCTACAAACTAAAACAGTTAATTGAAAAGATTAAGTGAGATAATATTCACGGCAGATACATAGTAAGCCTTTAATAGATTTTAGCTATCATTGGTAAAGTTTCCTTCAGTTTTGAATGTAAGTTCTGCTTTGTTCCTCTGTCCTTCCTAAAATACCCTGAGGCAACGTGGTACAAAGTAAAGGTAGGGCCCTCCGGGAGTCACAGCCTAGTTCCAATCACAACTATGACACTTATTAATCAGTTATGTGACACTGGGCAGGATGAAATCTTTCTGAGGCTTTTCTTCAGTAAAATGGGGGTAATACTTCTTTGTCCTCACTGCATGGCTTTTTGGGTTGCTTAAGAATCAAATACAGCAAATGTTGGGTGTGGTGGTGAGCTGCTGTCATCCCAACACTCAGGAGGCTGAGGAGAGAGGATCCTCTGAATTCAGGCCAGCTTGGGCTCTGTAGTGAGTTCAAAGCTGACTGAACTACAGAGTGAGATGTGTCTCAAAAAGAGAGAGAGGAGGCAGACCAGGGTCCAGGCCTTCCTTCGATTCCCTGCCTGGCATGCCAGCCCCGCCCCCAGGGCGTGCTGAGACAGCAGCTGAGACTGGGCATAGTGTCATGCGCCTGTAATCTCAGCTCTTGGGAGGCCATAAACTGGGGAATCACGAGTCTTATCTATGCAGTGAGATCCTGTAGACCCTGTAGACCCTGTCTTAAGTACAAAGAGAGAGAAAATCAAATAGGTGATGCACAGAAAAGCACTGAAAACAAATGCTACAGAAACACTAACACGTTCAACATACATTTATTAAATACCTCTTGCTCATCTACTACTGCTATTACTCATAAATATGACCATTTACTCGCTTGAAACCCATGCTGGAATTTGGCATGCAAATTTCTGGAGTGTTGCTCATTTGCATTGGAAAGAGGGAAAGAGGTGGGAGGCCTTTTGAAGCCTTTTGAAAACTGAGCCCAGGGGGATGAATTCTTATCCCAGGGCCCAAGGTATAATTGATTTTCCACACAATGGCTCACAGGTGTTACATTTAATACCCTGAGTAGTAGGAGGATGGAAACGTATCCCAAGGTGCAGCTATTACTTAGACTATCTGTGGAGTCAGCCCTCTGCTCTGGGGAGGGGTGCACACCCCAGCAGGCGGGTGGAAAGGTGGCTCCCACGGAGGTGGGGTGCATGGTTGGCCTGCTCCTGCCCAAGCCTTGGAGCCCTGGGCCCAGCTTCCTTATTCTGGGTGGCCGGAAGCCAAAGCACCTCTTCAGAGGCCCGGATCACAAGGTGAGGGAGAAACACAGGGCAAACACGGCATGAATTCCATATTAATATTATAACAACCCTTTCAGATTCACTGTTGCTATGTCAACAAAGCAGCTGGGGAAATTGGGTCTTCTGGAAATTGGGAGATGAGGTCAGCTTTGGCAACGGGGCCAATGTTTCTTTCAGAACAATCGGTCTGTGGTACCAGTCAGCCTTTTCCTACCTCTCTTTCCCTTTGTTTTTTTACAGTGAAAATTGAGACGCAAACAGCAGCGATTAAGATTTGGAGTTAGAGAGCTCCATCTATGTCATAAGAAGAAACAGAAATAAAACGATGCCCTCTCCAAGCCTTCCTTTTCATGCTTATGTCGATTTCCCAGCTCCAAAGTGAATTCTCCCAGGCGTAACACAACTCGGCCACCTCTGCAACTTTTAATGGTGCCAGCTTCCTCCTACAGAATATGGGTAAGTCCCCAAGCTCTGCTGCACTCCGGGGGCCCGGCACAGTCAGGGGCAGGTGGGCCTCTACCCAGAAGTCAAGACCTGACATGCAGCGGCAGAGTGGTCCCCTCCCTCACTTGGGGATGGTCCTGTGCACATTACGTGGACACTGGCAGGGCTGGATGGAGCCATGTGGCCTGTGGGAGACCCACGAAGGGCCATGCAGGCTCTGGAGTATGCTCACTGCAGCCAGGTGACCCCTGGCAAGTTTCAGGATGTGGTGAGGAGGGGCTAGGGCAGAGCTGCACATAGCTCTGAAGCACCCTGCCTGATAGGGGACTCCACAACAGACTGCATCTCTCCCTGCCATTGGCTCTCCGTAACAACCTCCTAGGGACTGTGGGGGAGCAGCCACTGGCTGTCCATGGACAAGGGTGTGGCCCAGGGCCAGCACTGGCCCTTCTTGATGGGTTTTCTGTCTAGTGGCCTGCCCAGTGTATACCTCTGTATCCTGGAGAACTCCCCACTGGGGTTCTGGCCCTCGGAAATCATCATGATGGTCATCTAGTTTGGCTGATGCTCTTAAAAGAGAAGCCCATCTTCCCAAGACCACCGTCCCCTTCTTCTCCAACTTAGCCCAGGACATAATTTCCTTCTACCCTCCCCACTGTGTCAGGGAAGTCCCCCAATCAGCTCCCTCAGGTGTATCTAAACATCCCCTCCAAACTCCGCTCCCGGCAAAAGACCATGAAAGCCTCAGCCTCCCTTTGTTCTAATCCAGAGAATTCCTCACCTTCCCCACATTCTCTCCCATGTCCTCAAATAAAATAAAGCCCTTTTCTCTTCTTCTATCTTCCTGTTTCTCTGTTGTACCAAGTAGCTATCACCGACCATGTCACTTCCAGCACGCCCTCCAATGTGGGGTGTTTTCTTCCATCCAGAGAGGCTGGTGCAATGTGACACATTCTCTTACATGCATTTTAAACACGCAAGATCTTCAGCAACCCTGAAGCAAGCCTCTGTACAGAAGACTTTTACTTAGCTGAAGTGCTTAGCTCTTTCACAAACACACCAGGGAGTCAGCCCTTGGCTGTGCCCTGGAAAGGCTCCTCTTGGGGAGAAGGTGGCGGGTGCGCCCCCAGGGCTTTTCTGCACTGTTACACCCCAGGCTCAAGCCTCCTCAAGGGTGCCCGGGTACTCTTGCATGAGCCCTCTTACAGAAGACTGGCACCTTTGCTGGCAGCAGGAGGGTGGCAGACATGGGGACAGGCCCCATGCTGTCCCTGCAGCATGGCCAGCACGAGGGGAGGCATGTTGTTCAGGGTAAATGCATGTTGGAAACGTAGTCCAGATCAGGAAGGCTTTGTATGAGAAGGAAGGTAAGTTGTCCCAAAAGCTTTAGTGGCTGCGGTGCAGCTCAGCGGAAGGGTATGTGCAGCATACACACGCGACCCGGGTCGCACCACAGCAGTGCCACCGATGATGATGACGATGATGACAATAATGGTAATGCCATTATCAACTGCAGATTGATTTTTTTTCACATATTAAGTCAAACAAAAAGAACTCTAATTTTTACTGGGTTTTTTTTTTACTTTTTTTTCAAAACCAGGGATTGAACTCAGGCCCTTGTGCTTGCCAGGGAAGTACTTATTCCACTGAGCCATCTCCCTGGCCCTTCTTTTTTACCTTTTAATGCAGATTTTAAAACACTGTGACTCACGTGGCTTTTCCTGGTAGTGGACAGGCTGGCTCCACCATTGCCCACCTCTGCCTACCTGACCAGAGCAGTAGCCTCTCATGTGTTGTCCCCAGAGGGGAGTGGATGTCCTTCTAGGTCAGCCAGGTCAACAAGGAAGAAAAGTGGAAACTGCCAGTTCCTCAGAAGCCAGGCCCAGAGCTGGCAGGGTAGGCCAGGGCCTGCCCAAGCTCAACAGGAAGGGACACAGATCTCTCTTCTGATTGGAGGCATCGTAAGAACATGGCTGAAACCAAGGGTTGTATGTGCTTATAATCTCAGCACTTTGGGAGGCTGAGGCAGAAGGATCGCAAGTTCCAGCTCAGCATGGGCAATTTATCAACTTAGTGAGAACCTGTCTCAAAAATCTAAAAATTGCAAAATGAAGGAGATGGAGCTTCATGCGAAGTTCTTGGGTTCAACCGTCAGTGCTGGAAAAAAGAGGATACGGCTAGGAATCTGTGTACCTCTGCACCCCAGTCCCTGTGAAGCCTGAGGCTCTGTGCACAGCTGTCAGCAACAAGCATCTTCAAGGCTGAGAAAGCGGCAGGGGCAGGAGTGTGCTGAGCTCCATCTGCACTGGCTCCTCACCCTTCCTCAGACCACAGAGGTGGGAACTGCTGGGTGAGCCCCAAGGAAATCTGGATGAACTGCACTCCCTGGACCACATGGGCTTTATGAACATGATAGCCATGGACTTCCCTGAGGAAGAGGAGGATGATCAGGGGCTTTCACTGTCAGCAGATGATGAAACACAAAGCTTGCTCTCCTTTGATTCCATCCTAACCTCAGGCCTTCCAGGTCTGCTTTACTGCTGAGCTACATCCCCAGCCCTTCATATGTTTTAAGGCAGGGTCTCACTAGGTTGCCCTGGTAGGACTCAAAGTTAGAATCTTCCTGCCTCAGCCTCCTTCAGTGCTGGGATTACAGGTGTGCATGGGCCTGTCTTCCAAAGGGTTGTCTTGTGTCTGTGCTTAAGGCCCATGCCAGCCTGCTTGTGGCTCACAAGCGACCCAAGCCTGTTGCTTTGTAACTTTCCTCAGGCAGGCACAGTAAGACTTGTTTGCCACATAGATGGTGAGCAGAGTGTGGCAGTGGGTGACCCACTGTTACCCGAGTTGCATTTCAGCTACACAGCCAGGAAGGCCAAGGGCCCAGAACAGTAGTGACATCTTAAAAAATGATGTCACTCCACATACCCAATTCAGAGCCACACATTTTAACCTCTACAATCATCTCAGATCCATATCATTAAATCTGATTCCAGGAAGATGGCTTGATATTCTGAATTATTTGTCAGCCCGGTGCAGCAAATAAATATTTGTGAAATTCATTTCAAAAGATGTTAACACTGGTGAAACCCATGTGCCCCCAGAGGGATTATACAAATTTCCATGTCAAATATTTGAGGCAAAGCACTTGTAGAGAAACAGTGCTTTTTTGTGTTTTGATGCCTTTCATTTCCATAAACTAGATTACTTTCTGAAATTACTTTCACACAGAGAACATTTTCTATTGAATTCCAGTCAGTGAACTCCTCTGAGTGTGAGGTGCATAAAATATCTCAGGGCTGCGGGGCTTCCTCCATGCACATCAAGGAGGGCAAAACAAGTTGAGATGCTATCTGCACAGATCTCTGGTAGCCAGATCTGCTGTCTTACCATAATTGCTAAACAACCAATTCATTTAGAGCCCATCTGGGCCCTCCGCCCTCGGCCCCCATCTCTCCTACCTAGCCAACAATGACACCAGCCCTGTTGTTAACTGGAGATTTGCTGGCAGGCAGCTGCTTGCTACAGCAAGGTTCCCCAACAGTCAAGTTTTATCTGCTTCCTGCAAACACTGAATCTGCCAAGAAAATTCACACAAAAAAATGTGATCCATGCAAACATGCTCCTATTGTCCTAGTTCTGTCAAGCCCATAAAATTAAAATGGACTTAGTTTTCTTAAAAGGGGAAAAAATAATATTCAAAGAACCAAGTTGAAGAAAGCTATTGAGTTAAATGTTACTCAGAACAAACGAGGACAGGGTGGTGACTCTCGGGTGGCTGTTACTTAGATAAAGTCACTTGAAGTTCTTGTCTTGCAGAGCTCACTTGTCTTGGAAATACAATACATTCTTAGCCAGTCTAACCTTGACTGACTTTATTTTTTTATTTTTTGTCTTTTTGAGACAGGATCTCACTATGCAGTTCAGGCTGGCCTTAAGCTCACTTTGTAGCTCAGGCTGGTCTCGAACTCACAACAATCCTCCTGCCTGCCTCCCGAGTGCTGGGATTACAGGCATGCGCCACCATGCCCGGCTCCTTGAGTGACTTTAAACTGGCCAGCTGATGAGCACTGGAGATAGCTCCCACCCAGGCAGGGTGTGGCCGGGGAACGTAGAGGCTAGGCCAGAAGGAAGACCAAAAAGAAGGTGAGGGAAGACAGGACAGAGCCCCCATCCCCATCCCCCACCAGGGCACTTTCCAGCCAGACTCCTCTGAGTGAGGGGAGCCCTAGGGGGGCGTAACCAGGAGTGGGATGATTGGATGGCTATAGCAATGAGCTGGCTGTTCAGAGTATACCAAAGGAAGAAAGCGTCAGAAGGCTAGGGGACCAGCCAGAGGGGAGGCGCTGGTAGTCGGAACCAGAGCAGGAGTGCGAGGGTGAGAAATGGCTGAATTCTGGGTTTATTGGACAATGACTGAAACCTTTCCTGGTGTGAGAATAAAGGAGTAAAAGGTGATCCCAAAGGTATACTCCCAAGCACCTGGAAAAGTGATGTTGCATTTATTTAGCTGAAAGAAACTGCAGAGGGAAGCCAGGATTTGGACGGCACTCACCTCGAGACATCTATTAGATTTCTGAGTGGAAAAGCCAGTAGAGGACACTGACAATGAAATACAAAGTTGAGAGCCATCTATTTAAGCAGGATATGTTTAAAGCCTTGAAACTGGAGATCACCAAAGAGGGAAAAGTAAAGAGAAGAAGAGGTCCAGGCCCTCGAGAATGAAGGCAAACTGCAGCCCATGAAAGTATAGTCAGTGAGAAACCAGGCAGGGATGGAGAGAAAGCCTTCCAGTCACTTGATAAATCCTGGGAGGGGCAGACAAGGGTTGGAGCACAGGGCACGGACCCATCTAAGGTGATGGAAGAGGTGGCAAAATGGTTAAGACAACTGAGAAGGTAGGTACTCATGGGACACTGAAGGTGGAGATGATCTAAGAGAGCAGCAGGCAGAACCCCGAGGACAGGACACTATGCTCAGCAAAAGTTCTTTGCATTCTTGGGGCCTCATTCCCAGGCCTCTTGCAGCCCAGGCACGTGCACACCCTGAGTTAGATTCCTGGTACCAAAAAAAGGGAAAAAATGGGAAGAGGCCTTTAATATCACCGACATTCAAGAACAATTCAGTATATGAAGAAATCAAAAATCAGATAAATGAAAGTTTAAACAGTAAGCTAAATTTGCCCTTCATTGTCACTAAGTTTCATTTCTTTAAAATTTCATTTTAGTCAAAGTACACTACACTGTATCTTTATGTGATTTCATTTTATCAGTGGATTTCCCTTTTGAGGAAATGCTAAAAAGAAAAATTTAAGCTAGGCCTAGTGGCCTGCAATCTTGGCACTCTGGGTGACTGAGGCAAAAGGATCACTCAGTGCTGCTTAGCCCTGGCAATTTGGCAACTTAGTGGTGAGAGCATCTCAAAATGATGATGATGGTGATGATGATGGTGATGATGATGGTGATGGTGGTGATGGTGATGATGGTGATGATGGTGATGGTGGTGG